>CM024575.1:44248539-44524139 GCA_014182395.1 Eucalyptus sp. ANBG9806169
CCAATTTGGGAGACCATAATCAAGTCCTTTCTAGTAAGCAGAAAGCCATCATTGAACTTAGGACACATTGAGACCCATTACTCACTCTCATCAGGGAAATAGTCACAGCAAGGAAACTT
This sequence comes from Eucalyptus sp. ANBG9806169, assembly GCA_014182395.1. Classification (NCBI taxonomy): domain Eukaryota; kingdom Viridiplantae; phylum Streptophyta; class Magnoliopsida; order Myrtales; family Myrtaceae; genus Eucalyptus; species Eucalyptus sp. ANBG9806169. Next base: position 44,248,659 of record CM024575.1, read on the forward strand.
GAGTTAAGCAATATCAAAAGGATTGATCTATATTGTTGTACTTAGGCAGCATTTCACCTGAAAAACTCATGCTAAGACCAACAGTACTGACCAAGGAATATTCTCAACACATCCTCAGCTTCAGGCATTGTACAACCAAATCTCAAGATGTGATCAAACAATATATCAGCAAAAACCTATCCAGTAGTGATCACTTTTGATTGTTTACTTCATCTATGTCGGCATAGAATAATTAGTAATTGCACAACAAGATAACTAAATTGGAACGTGAGTAAACAAATAAATAGGACAAGGATAGTATTCAGAATAAACAATAATAAGGAGGCTCAACCAAATTTCAAGGAGAAAACCGGCATTATCCAAACAATACACACCTGGGCTCCTTGTCTCCGTAAGCAAGCAGCATCAATGTCCCACCTTTGGAAGTAAACCGAGTCCAGCAACAGGAAGCATCTGCCGATGCCTTCAGTTTGTGCTACTTCAGCTCCATCAACAAGTTCTGCGACAACATCTTCAACTTTTGGAGCAACTGCTGACTTCAGCTTCCCCAAGGCGACAGCAAGCTATTGAAGAACCGGTCAGCCATTTTTCCATAAGATGAAGGAGAATTGAGATTCAGATGCCATGGGTGCAAGGGCTGCTGCATTGCAACTAAGCCGTCAGACTTTGCCAAGAGCTGAATCTTGATACGTCTTGTATCACCCTTTGCACACTCAATATTATGTTCAGCATGTTGATTGACAATGTCAACACTAGTATTGTCGTATTTAGCATCAACTTTTTCTGCCACCTTTACACTTGAAGAACTTTGCCTGAGTTTTTCCACTCCATTCCATCTACCAAATATCATGAAAAATGGATCATATACAAAATTCAAACTACGATTAGGTCTATTTTCATCTTTGTTCTTTGTAAGATGATTCAATTCTGAAGTTTTGAGACATTCACCGATATGGGTATCATCTGTCAACTGTCCTTTGACACTTGTCGCAGAGACATCGACAATACCCGCCTTCTGACTTTTCTGTAGAGAACTCTTGACGTCCATAAAATCATAACCTGCAAGTGATTGTGAGGTCTCATCAGAAGTCCTTTGAGATAGTCTCTGGAAATAAGAAGCTGCTGCTGTTGCACTGCGCTTGAGTATTCTGTTCTTAGCAGCAAGAACATCTTCAGAATAACTACCTCCATTAGATTTCCCTCTTGTGCTTTCGAACTCGTTTTTGATCAATGTAGACCAGAAGTTCAATCCAGAGTCGGGTACTTTCACACCAAATGATTTCTCTAGATCTGCATGCCTCATATCATAATCAATACTGGTGTCCATACAATGATGATCACTCCAATGCATCTTCTCCTCCATGCACGAAAAGGACTCGAACTCACGGATTTTGTGAAATTACTTTCCATCTCTTTAGCACTTTCTTTGATGGACCAGAGCCTTTTATCGGAGACTACATAACCAATCTCTGAAGCTTCTTGCCTAGCTGCATCATCCCTTTCTCTAGCCCACCGAGCAGCCCTTCCTCCCAAGCAATTCGCCTAGTTCTCGTCCGATGTCAATGCCTTCTTCAGAAGAAGACCGCTCTGCAGACTCCTGATGAGGGAATTCTAACCAAGTAAAATCTTCTTTGTGCAACCAGAGACATGGATCGGATAGAACAGCATCGATGACAATCTTTCCCTCCTCAAACTAGAAAAGGTGAATGCGAAGTTTAATGGTGGGAACCTCACCACAAGAAAATTCTTCCAAATGAGGACTAAAAAGAACATGACTCCAAGGTTATGCTTAAAGGAGAAACCTTCTAACCTTCCAAAGTCAAGTTCGCTGGATATAATCACTGAGGGTGGAACAACAGAAGGCAAAAAAAGCTTGGCTTCAACGAAGCCCTTGGCTTTTGATTTCCCATACCATACCAATAAGCAGACCAGATATCACAGCAACAAATATCGAACACCTAAATAATATTAGTCCCTCGTGGCCAAAGCGCGGAGGTGTCAAAGACTTTACCAGCGCCTTGCTTCTAGAAAAGGTTCCCTGACGCAATTAACAATCGATCCACTTCTCGAAATTGAGATTCTTCTTTAGTAATTCCACATTTTTCCTGTAAAAGTGAGAGAACCAAATCGCCTGGGATACCCAGGGGTTTGGCTTAGCGCACTTACACTTCCAATTCACCCGTCGATTTTGCCTTCTTTCTGGTTCGAAAGTCACATTGTTTCTTTTATTTTTCGAGCTAGAAATGGAACACCAAGAAAAGGGCTGTGAAGCTTTATACTCAGTATCCCCGAATAGATGATCTCGTGCTGTCAGCTCATCTGCTGGGGACTAAGACCAAGAATAATGCTCTTAGTCCCCTACAGAGTATCAAGCGGCCGCCCGTCGGTCAAGCATTCACGACCTGCCATATAATTAAACCAAACCAACGGAACAAAAAGTCATTCCACGATCCCCAACCGAAACCAACGTTGAGCATAAGTCCAGAAACCGTGAAAACACTCCTCCGAAGCCGAAACAAGCGAGCGAAATCGTTTCTACGGGTTACCGGATCCTAAAAATACAATAATCATCCAAAAAGGAAAAGGAAAAAGAAAAGAAAAACCGCCGCGCTCCTCTCGTTCTTTGAGCTGAATTTCAGCAAGTCACTCCCCTCTCAGCCTGCCAATCACCTCGACTCTCTCGCCAACGAACCCCAGAGCCCACAGCACGAAAATTGAAATAGTAAAAAACCGAAAATTTTCCATTACCCACGAATCGGAGCCTCGAAAACTCGGCACCCACTCGATCGCACAAGCACATAGGCCCGAAAAAATCAGCTCAGCAGAACACGGAACTACAAGAAGATGAAGAAGAAGAAGACGAAGACGACGGCGAGAAGCACGAAAGGTACGAAGCGTGGGAATTGCTTACTCGTCGATGCGTTCGCTGCCAGTTCCGATTGATGCAGGGAGCTTCGCTCGCTTGAAAGAGAGAGAGAGAAATATGGACAAGGACTTTGACAGGGGACTTTGCTTGAGACGTTGGCTTTAATTTTTGGGTTTTTCTTGAGAGGGAAGAAGTGAGGAGAGGGAGCGAGAGAGCGCGAGAGAGAATATTTTGGGAGCGTCCTGACCAAATTGCTCGCGGTAATGGGGGCCAAAATGACTGCGATGGCCTTTAGGATCCCTTGAAACAAAAATTACGTTCTTTTGTTCCAGAAAAAAAAAAAAAAAAAAAACATAAACATAAACATAAACGTATTTAGTTAAATTTTGTTCTCATAAACAAAATATCTACTTTTTTTTTTTTTCTTGTAACAAATTCTGTAATGTAAACAATAAGAAAAAAAGTATTTTATTCCTTTAATACCTTTAGAAACAATTTTCTTGTTCTCTTTTTTCTTCTTCTTCTTTTTTTCTTTGGCCGGTCGCCAGCTCCCGAAGCCCGCCATTTGGGCGAGCTTGTATTGCTTAGGCGAGGTCAAGCCTCACCTACGATAGAAAAGAAAAAGAAAAAAATATATAGTAAAAAATATTTAAAAAAAAAAACTTAAAGGAACAACAAAATTATACAATTTTATCAAAGAAAGAAAAATTTTCATAAGTAGCTTACCAAACGCATTCTTATACTCATAAATTATTTTCGGAGAACAAAAACAAAAGAAATTATTTCTATTCAAAAAATCGCTCCCTAAAATAAGGGCTACAAAATGCGTCATGTTTTCTTGTGTCGCAGTGGGAGTACGGATCAATCATCCCCGTTCACTTTGATTACGCCCCCACCGCCTCGAACAGCTCGGACAGAACGGCTCGTGTCCGAGAATGCCTTCTTCGTCGGCGGAAGCTCGTGGGAGGTGAGGGATTGGCCCCCGTCGGTCGCCGGACGAAACCCCGGTGATTCTGAAATGGCGGCGGGAGGGCCCCGTGATAGGGCATTGCTGAGCTTCGTGGTGACGGAGCTCTTCTTCAGGAGAATTACGATGACAATGCCGCCACCATGGGGGAGTTGTACCCGGGAGTCCTGTGTGGGAAAGGTTGGCAGGTGGTGGCTGCAGTGAATCTATAGAAGGTGGAAGTTGTAGAAGTGGCTAGCCATTGTCGTGTGGAAGGCTATTCCGTTGGCAACAGATGAGCAATGATAAAGATTTTTGGTAGAATATTTAAATGATAAATTACGTATTTATTTAGTAATTTGAGTTTTTAAAATAGTTAATAATAATCTCATCAAATACGTATTAGAATTCTGCGCCTGAGCCTCAATCTTTTCGGACCTCATTTATCTCTAGTGGAGCGTTAGAAATATTTAACGATAAAACCACATATTCATATAATAATTTAAGTTTTTATAATGCTTCGAAGCTTTCATGACTTTGGGAAACTCAAATTAGCGAATAGTGTGCAGACAAATAACTGGAAAACGAAAAGGCAATTGCATAAAAAAACTCAATTGAATTGGAACGGACGACGTGATACTTTTTTTTATTGTCATACTTTTGCTGACAATTGAAATCAGACTTTTTATATGGAAACCAATAATGCGTGTAGAGAAGGGAGAAAGATAAACAAGACATAAATGGAAATTTTTTGTAATCGAAGACAAAATATCGAATTAAGGAATCTAAATTTGCAATTCAAACTTAACTAAAATTAATACAAATCAATCTATTACGAGCAATCTTCTCATCTTCAAAATCTAACGGACCTTTTGAAATTGATGCTGTGGGGTTTTTTTTCCTTTGGGATCTTGCTTGCGTGGAATGTGTGAGGTGGGAATCTCGTGTTCTATTTTGATTCCTTTTATATCTCTAATGAGTCATTCTATTATGTATCCTAATCTCATTTCGCAAGAATCTCCAATTGCCTCTTTACTTGCACGCCATTTTAGGGATAATTTTTGACTGCTCGGGATCCTTTAATTATAGTTATCATCTAACCGATGAACCTCCTCGACTTACTTTCCAACATTTATTCATGTTTTGAATCAATCAATGTTTGTTACGATATTCACGATTGATAAGCTTGCTAAGCATTGTATTGATTGAGACTTACATGTTATGTATGTATGTCACGACCTAGCCTCGGCTAGTAGCTTCTTCATGTTTGGGCCTAGATTTTGGGTCAAGTGTCAACAGCAGACACACATAAAAATTAAACTTAGCAAGAGTTTTGCAACTATTATTGAAGGAAGAAATGCAGCTAGCCTACCCATTCGCAATGGCCAGTAGGCTCTTGTGTAGCCCGAGCCAGAAATGGGCCTTCCAAATTCTTCTCGTCATTTAAGACCGGACATGCGAACATGCGAACCCAGAATTGAAGAGTAACCAATTTTCCTGTTTTGTCGCTGGAGATCTGCAAACTGCATGGACATCTTAAATTCGAGGTATAGATCTATAAATCAATGCGTGCATGCATGGCATTACTCCCCTGACTATCCCCCAGCTTTCTCAGTCTCTCCGTATGGAGAAACACCGCAAACGTTCCAAAATCTATATCCCTTTCACACAGAAAACTTATGTTTCAATCTTTCCATCTGCCCAAAATCCAAGCAATAGACAAGGGCGCGTACCGAACTCGCAAACCGAACGAGAGCTGCACGTCCTCAAGCAGGTTTTCTCATAGTAATGAAAATTTCCAACGCAACATGAGAACATTAGTCGAACCCAACACAAACGCGTTGAGAGACGTGAATCCGACATGACACGGCTGGACTTAACCATAACCGACACGAATTGATACAATTTCATTCATTTTGAATAGAAAACATTGTGCATATATATATATATATATATATACAAATATTATTTTTGTCCTCTCAAACGACACGTAGTGACAGAATGGTCAACACAAACACAACACGCAAACAAGAATTGCCAACCCTCGTTGATGATAAGCACAAAAATTTCTACAGCCTCCGGATCTTACTTCTACATCAGCCAGGAGGATGCGTCAGTCTGCTCACGGTCTGAGATATCCATAAAGATTTCCTAGCTACTACTATCTTCGAGGGTGGACATATAGGCGAATACCCAACTTTAAGCATCTATCACTCACCCAAGGATGAATTTAAATCATATAAGCAAAACTGGCAAAATGTTTGTGACCACGGCAATGGAGCCACAACAAATCCAAGATTCAAAAAGAAAATCTTCTAGTTCACAGCAAATACAACTAAAGGTCACCTCAGACATCAGAGCCACAAGGCCCAAAAGATTATTCCCATTTGCCATATGAACAGCACAAAGTACATGCTTAAGACGCAGATGCCAAATGACACTCGGTCCTTTACCGTACTGGCTGCTGGTTGTAATGGTTTTCTCCTTTTTTGCTGCCGCAAGCCTTGCACTCCTAGCAGCAGCCTCTTGAGCAGCAGCTTTTGCAGCAGCATCCATCTCTTTGGAGGATTTCTTCTTCTTCACTGAGGCCATCTTCTTTAGCCGCTCTTTCATGTCAACAGATGATCCATCTTCACTGACCTGTTCAGCTCCAGTTTCTGGTTCATTCACGACATCTGTACTGTTGGGCTGATCCTGGAGCTCTTTCGCCTCCTTGGAAGACTTGTCCTTCTTCTTCTTCTTCTTCTTGGCACTTTTCGACTCTCCAGGAGCACTTTCCTTCTTTTTCACCCTCACCATCAGGCTCCGCATCTTTCTTATCTGGCACCGCATCTGTAAATGGCAATGCATAGCTAAGGTAAGATTCAAAAAACTGACTAAACTCAAAAAGGATTGCAAATAGCTTTCCAACATAAGATCAATAACAGAAAAGAAAAGAAGAACAACTGAAACATTAATAATCTCTAAATGGACTCTAATAAATTGCCACCCAATCGAAAATTCCACTATGCCTGAATGTCCTAGTTTCCCATTGTGCCAGTGATAAAGCAAATGGGATGTCAGCCTTTTGTAAAACTTCACTGTGATCATAAAAGATGATGCATAATTAATTACGTGGCTCATCTTGGCCATTGTCCTCTTTTGGTGCAACAGCAAAATCAGCCAAAAGTGCTTCAAGTTCTGCAAGCTCCTTCTTCTTCCTTTCTTTTTTGGAGAGCTGTCTCTCCGTCTCTTTGGATGCAGCAGGAACTTCAGCAGGCTTTTGTGCAATTGGCTCTGGATGTACAGGAACATCTTGTTCATGCTCATGTTCTTCCTCCAAATCATCATCCCCTTCATCAAGAATATCATCCTCACTCTCTGTATCCTGCAATCAGAATACAGAGTAAAATATAAGGATAGAACATCATGGTTAACATTTAAACAAAAAAACTTTAATGGTGAAGTCAGTCTTATCTCTTCCATTCTCAACCCCTAACTGAAAGTTCTAAGGTCCACGATCAGATGTCTGAGGTCACATAAAAATGAAAGAGGTTTATTAACCACAAAATACATTTGACAGCAACCGTACAAGCTAGACATCTAATTTAGCAGCAATAACGATCCTTTCCCAAATTGTGCCACTGCTTTTTATCCAGTATGTCTACTAAAAATCTCCCAAGTCTAGAATTCAATACCAAATATTGGGTCTGGTTCGCAAATTAAGAATTCTACAAGGAGATAAGATGACAAGAAAGGATGGTATTCAATGCTGAAGCAAAAAAGAACCGTAATAAGCACTACTCATATCCCTGTATTCTTATCTAGTATCAAAAAAAGAAAAAAATTACCTTCATGATCATTGGACAGCATACACAAGTAGGATCTATTATACTGACACATGCACAACAAGATGAATAGGACATTAAGAAGCTCAAAGCGTAAAACAAAACACGGTACCACGACAGATAGTCCAAAGGAAAAGTGAATAGAAGAACAAAACAGAAACCCTGAAGTAGTTGATGCTAAGCTCTCGGAATGCTTAGGAAAAAAAATCTTATTCCAGCAAGGCAAGCAAAACAATATGGTACTGGTACTTATCCGTGGCAAAGACTTTCAGTCAGATTGCTGACTTCAAAAGGCTTAGGACTTACAAGTTCTGCCAGCAGTTACACACCACCACGTAAGGATGGATACAATTAAGCAGAAACGATGGCAAATCTTTATAGTTCGATGTGTATAAAGAATGAGGAGCATCATAATCATTGTAAGATTAAAGCTGATGTCCTAGAATAACTGACGTCCAACAGTTTTTTTATCATAGAAGCAGGCACATGATGGATCTAAAATAAAAAACTGGTTCTTTTTTGGTAAGTGAAAACCAGAATCAATGAGGTGGCATAAACGTCATGAACCCCAATCCACTGACGAAAAATATATCTTGCAACATATGGGGTAGACACACCTCATGTGTCATTTAAGAGCGACTTAATCCGTTTCAAAGAAACTCCATCGCTGCTCACCACGTTCTTGATTCTGATAAGACGAAGTTCACGAAGATATTTGGAAGCGGTATCATAAACATTGTCTTCCAATTTAAAACTGAAAGCTAACAATTGGCAATTCGTAAAATGAGGGCATTTGAGAAGATCCAAGTCCTGTCTACAGTTGCCTAAGCCTATTGTAATCTCAAAACTCCAAGAAATAAGTTCATGTCTGTGTTTAAAATCTAACATAAAGTCGGATAAGTTGCCGGACAGCATGTATATGTATCATCCCAACAAAACGCGAAATTAAGTATCATGTCAGAGCTAAAAAATGAGTTATCGTGCCATGGACATATTAGCGCCAGAGCACAAATGATACCACACAATATGCATGCTCGCCGTGAACTCATCTGCTAAATCATAAAACCAATTCGAGACAATGAGCCAACAAAAATCCAATTAAAGGTTCCTCTCCAATCATCGATTCAACAGAGGAAACAGACATTAAAGCATCTTATATGCAATATATCAACGATTTAATGCCACGACAAACCTCTGCATTGGCGGGCTGCTGCTCCTCGTTCTGGGGTGTCTTTCCCCACACGGCAGGAGGCGGTGCGGTGGTTGCATAGTAATCATCATCATCATCGTCATCAACATCTGCCCAAGATTTCTCCTTCAACGGCGTCGGGGCCCAGAAAACCTGAGGCTCGGGCTCCTTGGCCTGCGACTGGGCGGCCGATTTCGACGACCCTTTGCCGCTCTTCGACCCCTTATCCTTATCCGACTTCTTCTTCTTCCTCAACGTCTCGAGCGCAGCAAACACGTTGGTGTTGTTGATCACCAGGGATCCCTCGTCCCTCCTGCCACCTCCACCAACCATGGTAACACTCACCGTATCGATTCGAGACCCACGAGCACAGACTGTCGAAATCGAAGGATTTCCCAGACGATTTTTCCCACGGAGCTTTCAGAAGCGGCGATCTGTCCGAAGGAAAAGAATCGGCTAGAACTACGGGGGCGCGATCGGGGTTATCGATCAATCGAGCTCGGGCGAAGGCAAAGGAACGAAGGATGAATCCAGCAAATGACTTTACAAGTTTTTAGGATTGTGAATTTTTTCGACGAATTTTATACAGGTTACCAACCCTGTCAAAACGAACACGGAAACGCAAAACCGAAAACCGAAAACCGAAAACCGATGTCAAGAAAACGCCGCAAAAAAAAAAAAAAAAAAAAAACAGCTTGTTCGAGCTGCGGATTGGAATCGATTCGCGCGACGGAAATAGGGACGCGCGACGACGGGGAAAATCGGAGGTCCGTGGGAGGCCGCCGGAAAAGGAAAGGGGAGGAGGAGGAGGTGCTTCCCGCGCGGTGCCGCAGGTATTGCGGGAGGGCAATTCCGCACGGGAAGGCCCGAGAAAGCGGAGACGGCGACGGCGGCGGCGACGGCGGAGGAGGAGGAGGAGGAGCCGAGCGCCGACAGGGAGATTGGAGGAGGAGGAGGTTGCAGGGGGGGAATGGATGGGGAAGGAAATTAGGGTTTCGTGACGTTTCTCGATGGAGATGAGGAAGGGGGTGAGGTGGTAGGGATAACGAAGAAACGGAAGCGGACGCACGGCTATATATACGGGTTCCATTTTTTATTTATTTTTTATTTTTATTTTTTCTGGGCGAGGAATTTTTCACCTATTTTAGTTCTGCGGGAGCTCCAAGATACGGTGACGTTTTCGTGGCGTGCGGCGCGTTTGGATAAAAAGAGAAAAAAATCTTCCTCAGTTTCTCCGAACGGGCGGGCGGGTCGGGCCGGAGCGGGGCCTCGGGTCGGGCTAATTTGTTTCGAGGCCCATCCATTGACATGGACATAACGAATTCTCTTTTCTTTTACTCCTATCGGATCCGATTTCACGTTTCATAAAACTGGAAAAGCAAATGATTGAAAATTGAATACTGAATATGGAGAATCGATAATTTTAGACTCTGGAAATATATGAAACTATATAGTTTTTTTTATCTTATTTGTGAGTCATAAAATGGGTGATTTCTTTCATTCATTAACACGATAGTGATGTAATAAAGGTAAACATACTTTCAAATATAAAATATCCTGAAGAGGTTAGGGATGGGAAGATACCCAATCAAAAGGAAGTTTTTTGCTTTGGTGGGCTTTTTGCTACCCAATCGGTGGCTCGATTTTCTTCCTTAGACAATTGGCTGGCTTTTCTTGACGGAACTTGCCTAAGATCCCTTTTCCTTCGCTTACTACGTTCCTTATGGCCCAAGGTTCTCCTTCTCGGCCCAAGATGTTTCCACTCCCATCCAAATGTCTCTTTCACAAACAAAATCTATTGTCTTCTGCTGTACTGATCGCACATGACTCTCTTGGGTTTGTTGCAGAAACTTTAGCCCTTTCACGAAAGCTAGTGCTTTGGCTTGAAGAGACGACTCTATCTTGGTCTCGCTCACAAATCCACCTTTCACTATCCCCACTTGAGTTCCTCAAGATCCTAGCGATTGAACATGATTTTTTGCTCCCCACCCACGAAATGTCCACATTCAGCTTTAGATTGTCCCCAGATGGAGGTTTCCACTTTGTCTCTGCTCACATTATTCTAGGTTTTGATTTGCTATTCCGCGGGTTCCATCGGAGGCGGCTGTTAACTTGTGCTCGTGCTTCTTCTAGTATGGCTTGAGGATCAAGTTGTTGCCCCCAAAACACAACATTATTTTGTGCCTTCCATATGAGCCAGAGTGTTGCCAAGGCTACCTCCACTTCAAGTGGGTCGGGTTCTGCTTCGAAAACGTCCAGCAACCATTTGTCTACTATGATTACATTCAGAGGGCTGTTGTGTGTCTTGAATGTGGGGTCTAACCAGATTTTCTCTGTCCAACCGCACATCAGAAGCATATGTTCAATCATTTCTAGGTGTTTTGAGTAAAGCGAGTCTAGTAACACTCCTCTCTTGAAATTTTTTTCTCGTGTGGGTAGAGCATCTTGGCATATGCTCCATAGAAAGATTCGCATTTTGGGGGGAAACTTAGAGATTCCATAATTTTGTCCATAGTTGTCTAAGAGGCTGGTATGATGCTATTGTCGTGTTTGGATTTGGCTTGTTGGACTTGGAACACTCATTGTTGTAGCTGCTTTTAACTGTGTAGCTTCTGATTTTGTTTGTTGTCCAACATAGAAGCCTTGGGGGAAGAGCTAATGGGGATAGCTAATATTTCTTTGACGACATTCAAGATTCTACAATATTAATTCTTTTCACTCCCTCGTTCCTTCATTAATCAAGTTTCTTACTTCGTATGGATCATTCCTATTTGCAGGACCCCCAATTAAAATCGACTTTAGCCATCTCTCACCAACCATTTAACTTCTAGATTGATTGTTTCTCTTCCTACTAGGATGCTTTGTTAACTCCAGGATGGGCAATGTTCGTTTTTGGCTTTACAAAAATCTCCATCCAGAAAATATATCCCTTTAGGAACCCGAGTCCAAAGTGTTGAAGGTTTTGAGATGATCTCCAAACTTGTTTGCCTACCCATAGCTTTGTTAAAGATTTGCAAGTTTTTGAAGCCTAATCCTCTTTCATCTTTCCTAAATTTCATCACTTCCCATTCTTTCTAGTGCATTCCCTTTTTGTATCACTTTGTTTCTACTAGAAAGAGGCTCCTCTCTTCTTAGCGGCATTACACACAAAATTTGGTATCTTAAAGATCGACATAGCATATTGAGGAATAGCTTGCACTACGCTCTTAATCAAAACTTCTTTACCTACTTTTCATAGAATCTTTTCTTTCCATCCCTCTATTTTCAGGTTTACTCTTGTTAATATCCATGTAAAAATTTCTTTTTTTGATTGACCCAATTAGATAGTATGCCAAGGTATTTCCTCATCTTCTATATAATTGGGACACGCAACTCTCGAGCCATATTTCTCTTCAATTTCAGGGGGCAGCCATTGTTGAAAGCAACTCCTAATTTGTTCAAATTGATAGCTTGATCCGTTGCAAAATAGAATTGGTTTAAGATAATCGCCAACTTTGGCATTCCTTGACTATTCCATTTAGGAAAAATAACATCATCAACAAATAATAGGTGTGATAGTGTATGACAGTACATGTTAAGAGTGATTCATTTGAGGCTTCCATCCTCTATGGCTTTATGCATCATCCACGATAGAACGTTGGCCATTAGTATAAATAGATAAGGGGATAGTGGATCGCCTTATCTAATTCCACGTGAGGGTAGAAAGAATTGCATAGGTTCTCCGTTTACTTTCACATTGTACAATACAATCAAGACACAATGCATGAATAAATCAACCCAATGCTCACAAAAACCCATTTTCAAAATACATGCTCTCAAGAAATCTCATTCTGTGGCATATGCCTTTTGCATGTTCAATTTAAGGATGGCTTGGAACTTCTTTCTTTTCCTTACCTTCAATTGATGCAATACTTCCTGGATTATGAGGATATTGTCTTAAATCGTGACGGCCTTGGACAAAAGCACTTTGTTCTATTGCTATCAATTTGTGGAGCCATGGTTTTAGCCTATTAGCCATCACTTTTGAAATGATTTTATAACTAAAGTTGCATAGGCTTATATGTCTAAATTGACTTATTTATTTTGGGTTTTTAACCTTTAGAATAAGAGCAATATGGGTCTTGTTTAATTAAGGGTCAAGGATACCTGTATGAAAGAATATCCGAACCAGCTGAAGTATATCCTCCTTGATTTCCTTCCAAAAATGCTGATAAAATTGGCTATTCAAACCGTCGGGCCTTGAGGCTTTAAATAGCCTTAGCTGAAAAACTACTTCTTTCATAGTGACATTTGCCATCAAATTGTCATTTATCTTGTCTCTAACCGAGCTCAAGCATTGGTCTAAGATGGATCGGAAGTTTCGAGGTCCTATTGATACATAAAGGTTTCGATAGAAGTCCCCTATATGATTTTTAAGGGTGTTTTGTCCTCTGGACCGGTTTTCTTCATCAATTTTCAGTATTATTATCCTGTTTCGTTGCCTCTTTTGAACTGTTGTTGCATGAAAGTATTTTATATTTTTGTCTCTGCACTATAGCCATTCAATACGAGATTTCATCCCCTATTACATCTCCTTTTTTCTCCACAAATTTTCCATTTGTGCCACTATATTCTGGATTTCTTTTTACTAGTGGTTGCCCTCGATTTGTTATTTATCTCCGTTAATTTCCTTTTCAGCCCTCTAATTTGGTATGATGCGTTGGAAAACTTTCCCTGACTCCATAATGCTAGCTCCTTTAACATTTCTTGGACCCTTTTTTGGAAAAACTCAGGAGGTGAAACTGTACCTCTTGCCATGTACTTGTAATAATCTCACCACATTCCTGTTCTTCAAGCCGGTAAGTCTCAAACTTAAATTCTTTCTTCATTTTGTTATGAAGTGGATGCAGATAGAGCATGAATCGATTATGATCCGATCCCACAATAGGTAGTGCCACAACCTCTACATTTGGAAAGCTACCCTCTATTCCATTGTGCATAATACCCTGTCCAACCTATTCTTGACTAGTGCATCCCCTTCTCTATTGTTTGTCCATATGCAAACGTAGCCTTTACTTTGCATAACCATGAAAGAACAATCATTCGTGAATTCTCAAAAAGCCACTATTCTCTAATGGTCAACCTCTCTTTTGCCTACCTTCTCCCAATTATACAAGATCTCATTAGCCGCCCATGCATATCCATCGAAGTTGGTTAATTACCCGGAAGCCTTGTAATTGTTGCCAAAGCGATAGTCTTTCTTGAAAGTTTGTGGAAGCATGGAAGAAAGGAATTCTCATTCATGTGTCACTTTTTGGATCTTTGTTTTCCAAATCAATAAATTCTTTTGAGTTGAAGATCACTTTGATTTCTACTTCTTCATCTCACATAATAATCAAGCCGCTCGCTATTCCTTGTGGTTGTTCTAAATAGGAGTGTGGGTATTTAAGCTGTCTTCTTATCCTCTTCACCAGCGAATGTTGGCTTTTTGTTTCCATTAGAAACATTATGTTGGGTCTTTCTTGAGCCACTATGGCTCTCAATTCTTGGAACATCAAGGGGTTGCCCAACCTTTGACAGTTTCAGCTTAAAACTTTCATTTCATCTCCAATGACTTATTAGGGCTAGCCACCAAAGCCCACTCCTTTCCTTCCCTTATCACTTGAATAGGAGTATCTAATAACTCCATCCGTCTACTAGTGCAATGGTAGAGTCTTGAATCCTCTTTTGCTTTTTTGCTCTTTTAAAACATTGGCTTTTCTTGACACTTGGTAACTTGATCCTGAGAACTTCAATAGTGGGTGGTTTGAATGACACTATTTGTTTGCCTTTGCTTTCCTTTTTTTGCTATAGTTGGGATCCATCATGCTCCTTTAGTGAGGGACTGTCACTTTTTTTTTACTTCTAGTTGGAGTTGGACTCTTTACTTTTTCTCCCACTGCAATTTCCATCTTAGCTGGCTGAATTTGCATTTTTAAAACTGATTTGTCTTCTTCATTTTGTTGGGTTATCACCCCATAAAAAGCTTCCTAATGAGGATTTTTTCATGCACTTTTAACTTTCAGCCAAGGTCCATATTTGCTTGCTTTATTTTCAGTCCATTTTGTTTGCTCATACAAGATTTCTTCACAATACAAGGCATAATGACCCATTATCTCGAATGAATAACAGTAGTGGGTAGCCATTCATATTTATATTTCACCCATAGCATTCTTTCTCCTTAATTAACAATAGTTTTGGAGCTCAGAGAGGCCAACAAGTCCACTTCAACATTCACTCTCCCTATTTTATGGGGTGCCTCCTCTAACATCTAACCGAACTTCCAACACCCTCCCAATCTTCTCAGAATCAGAATATACATCTTCTAGCACCCAGCACCCATCCTGGAGGTATTCATTTTGTGAAATCATAATAATGCTTGGGTATATCAGCCACATATTGTTTTGGCACTAATAAATTACTTGCAAAGGACCAAAGTCCATGATTTAAATCTCTTTCTTTCTTAGCCTCTCGAATCAAACAAAAAGGAGTAAAAACCCGGCTCTTTCTAACTACAAACAAGGAATATAGATGGTTCGTGTGCAAACAAGGACAAAAAAATATTGGAAACTTAAATACTAAATTTTGAGTGTTGATGATTTTCAATTTTGAAAATAAAAGAAAATATCCAATAATAACTTAAAATTGAGAACTGAATATTATTAATATATCTTAAATGAAATTGAGATCGAATATAAATTTTAACCATATAATCGACAGGATTCTACTTGCCATCAGTTACCTTTTCTAATTAATGAATTAAGTAATATATTCCTTACTTGCCCTGTTATGTGATTACTTAAGTTAACTGCATTTTAAAGTCATAGTTGTAATTTTCAAACAAGTTTAGTATTACTAATTGACTAAATTTTTTAATTTTAGCCCTTAATTAGATTATCAAACAAAGAAAATTTGCTATATGTTTCGAATAGGATTCAGCTTCTAACAAAATAACTTTTGGGACATGCCAATGTTTTAGTTTGAATAAGAAAAATCTTCCTCTATTTCTCCAAACAAAGTGAGCTGGTTTGAACCGGGATCTTCAGGTCGGGCTAATTTTGTTTCCGAGGCCCATCCACTAACAAAAGAGACATTTTTTTTATCGGTCCGATTTCTTATTTGATAAAACTGGAAAAGTAAATATTGGAAATTTAAAGTCAATGATAGTTACAATCGTCAAACAAGCCTAGTCTCACTAACTGACTAAATTTTTTAATTTTAACACTTAATTGGATTATCAAACAAAGGAAGTATGCTATAAGTTTTGAATAGGGGTGAACTTCTAACAATATGCCATTGCCAGATCCACTTAATATCGATTTTCAAGCCTATCTATCCCGTGAGGCCTAGATGGATTCAAGCTGTTAAGTACATGATCAGATTTGTTCTTAATCAAGAAAGCACATAAATAAGCTCATGAAAGCCTTTCTAATAATTGATCAAATGACAACATGAGAACCAATTTAATTAGTAATATGACAAGACAATCATTCAAATGGGATGTCGTGATCGAAATGCAAGTTACATAAAGTAAATTGAACAATTTTCGTCATCTACTAGTGAGTCATACCATTATCTCACAAATTAATTGAACCTTTCGGTTGGCTTTTTTAGCATAAAAGGATTAAACTCTCAAATTACGGTGATGAAATAACAAAAGAAGAGTGCTTTTGAAAATACTGTTTTTGAAAGACTCATCTTTCTCAGCCTATGCCAGATTTTTACAAACTCATTGAGTAGCTGCGTGCTCACACGTCACACCAATGATTTTCCCATTTACGTTGAATTGTGTTATTGCATCGGATCGGGCATGTACTTAGCCAGCACTTAGAAAATATTATTAAAAAAATAGTCAGTCCCTAAAGAAATGAACATAACAGTGGTTCGTTGAAACAGGGTCTTGTTTAAGCTTTTCAAGGTACTTTCGAGTGCTTAAGCTGCTTTTAAAAGCATTCCCAAATGCACCGGAAATACTTCAACAAAGGCAGGTTGTAGGAAAGGCGCAACAGTAGCTCACCACAAGACTGAGCTACTTAGATACTTCACCACAATTGAGAATTACTCTGCTGCATGAAATGTTTTAAGTACAAGCTTGCTGCATTCAAATACTCTGAAAAAGCAGGAAGACAATAAAAGTTTCATCAGTGTGTTTTCCAACAACTTGTACGATTGATTCACCGGCCAAAAAAATCTCTTACGATTATGTGCTTCATTACAGACAAAGGCAAATTAGAACCGAGCACGAAACACCAATACTGCCTCCTCGCGGAAGAATATATCCGATAGGGGTTTGGAGGGATGAACAAGTATATCATAGTAAAATAAGTCCACTTATCTTCTCCTTTTAACGTTTTGAGCCAACTATGCCACAAAAAATAGAAAAACCATAAGGAAAAAAATCAATACAAAAAATATTTTGATCATCAGCCACCTATTTGATGATATGCTGTTAAGGTACTTCAGCAAGGCCCCTTGTGCACCCTCTACATTTGTGAGGGTGTCGTCCATATTTTCGTCAATCCTAAAAGAAACAAAAAAAAGGAAGCGTAAAATGCCCAGTAAAAACAATGCCATAATGAAAATTTCCAATAACAGCATTTCATTTCCATATAACAGAAATCCTGACTGGCATTCCACTCTCATGGTGGAAGCAGGACAACAAGAATAGTCGAATAGCAAGATAAACTAGCTTCTAAATTTTACACTCCTACAACATTTAGTAAAGTTTACATCACCAGATTAAACTATATGTAGGCCATTGTACATGTGCATTTGCAGGTGGTTCATTTCACAAACGAATTTCGAAGTTTCTTAGCACGACTCATTCATCAACTAGCTCCAATGATTCTGTCAGGATTTGGAATATCATCACATCAAATAATGTCACGTCTCACTTAACCATTTACTTGTTTCGATGAAGTATCTTGATAATGTTAAATTTCATTGGGAAAGACCTCATTCACAAATACATAAAAATAAAACTCCCTAGCAATCCTAGAGGATACCCTATGCAGAAGATAACATCTACTTCTGGCACATGAACTTTCCCAACTAATGTCGTCATGGTATCGGTAGCTAGTATGCAACCTAAACCGTGACAAACAGAAAGGAGATGAACAATGGTGGTCAGAACTATCCGAGATGAAGCTAGAACCATTCAATGCTGGAATGCTCTCTAAAAAACTATTCCAGTATTCACTATAAAAGCAAATTTTCATTTGCATTAAGGTTCTGTGAGACATTTAATATGTCATAACTTCATTCACGAGAAAAAGTAGAAGGAACAAAAAAATGCAGAAAGATTAGAGTCTAATGAACCAGACTAACGTTGTCATACCGAAAACACAATGTGGTTACTGAGAAATAATTAAAACAGCTTGCATGAGAGATACTCTAGACAGGAAAAACACCTGATTGCAATCTCTCCCTGCTGAGAAACCAGGGTTGCCAGCTGATTAAAGATACTGCTCAACTCATGAATGGTAGATTCTACATTTTGAAGGGCCTCAGCTCTGCTCTGCATGTAAGTATCCTGCAAAGGAACCAATTGCTGTTGTTGCTGTTGATTTTGCTGCAGCAAAGGCTGACTCTCCCCATCTCCCTGCTTTCTGAGGAAGAATTACACGGGACATTAAAGGGCATATCAGCAAATGCATCATATACATGTAGCTAATTCCCCCTACCAAAATTGTATAAAATTGCACGACGAGCAATGCCAACAATCTCTTGACCGGAAAAAAAAGAAAAAAAGAAAAAAAAAAGTCAAACAGAGTCTGAGGTTGAAGTGCACAAATTTGTTCCTCACATTATAATTGATTTGACACGTTCCGCATTTTCAATTTCTTCTCAGAAGAGAATGGAAGTTCACTAAGAAGTTTGGTTGTTTACACAAAGATTGATAACAAGTTGACATTAAAGAAATCATGACTACCCAACAAATTCAAAATGCAGATAAAATTATTTAGTTCGTAATGGTGCAGGAAACAAAGCAATGTGGCTACTTGTAATCCCTATGTCACCACATCCACATATCATGTTAAAGGTTATTGCTGTGCTAGGGGCATTGCACCGGCCCCAGAGACCAGGTACTTATCATCCAATTAGCAGAGATGGATTCAATCATAAGATAGCTCCAGTATACTGCGTCCAATTACAAGGTGAGCATGAAGGACAATCGGGAACATCCTTTGCGAATATCTTGTATCCAGTTCAGGTTTAATGGTTTATGATTCCAGGTATAAAATTGAGAAGAGTACAGAGGGAAAATGCATGAGATTAGTCTTTCAACCATCATTATGAAATCAAAGCAAAAGTTACATTGACATTCCATTTTAAAATTTCACAACTGCATTTTTTCCTCTCTACTTCCATCCAAAAGGATATCTTTCTCCATTGTCTTTTCCTCCAACTTTACTCCCCTTTATTTCCTTTTCTCATCACTTGTTTTCAAAGACATAGTGGTAATGACAGATAACGTCCAAGTCTATGACTATTTACCAATGATGAGTGATACATAACAATCTCCCACTAAGTTTGACATTATCATTAACAATTTAACTCAATCTCCCAATAAGCATGTGAAGACCTTCTCTACATAATATCAAACATGAACTGTAGCCAAAGAAGTAAAAAAAAACAAATTGGATATATGCAAATCAAAGACTAGTCTTATGGAGGAAATTATACAGGAATCAACGCTGATATTCTCTGAAGATAACAAAATAAATCTTCTGATGGCTTAGTAGGTGGAGGTTTCTCTACCTGAATACATTGCAGCTCAAGTTCAAATAGATGGACAAGATTGTAGCAGCCCAATTCTAGAAAGAGTTTCAAATGACAAGCAATTCGACTCGACAGCAGATCATGGGGTTTCTGATGTGATCAACATCAACAGCTTCAATCTCAAAGAACCACACAGTTTGAGTGCGATTTAGATGCAATATCAATCATACAGGACAATCACAGTTTTTCCTAAGAAAACATCTACACTGCAGCTGTCCAAAGATAGGAAGAAGTTCGTGCAAGAGTACCATATGAGTAATTTAGAACTCCTAACAAATGTTCGGTCCGTAAGACATAAGTGGAAAGTAGTTTGGAATGGCAGCTAGCAAACAACAGTGCAAAAGAGTAAAGATTTTACCTGGGGAACGACGGGGAGGATGAGGACGAGGACGAGGACGACGACCCATTAGCCCATGGGGCAGGCGGAGCTGCCGAGGCATTAGCAGCTGTTCTGGCAGCTAGTGGACGTTGACGAACAAAAGGATTGACAGTTTCCTTGGAAGCAGTGGAAGAAAATAACTGTCTCCTATTTTCATGTACCTTCAAGTTCTACACATAAACAACAGAATATGGTTACGACTAAACGCAATGTGATTTTCCAAGACACGTGACTCATCAACTTAATTGAGTTCAGCAATAGCAAAACAAAATTAGGTAACTCTATGAACTAGGGAAGCATTCCACATAAAATTCCAGCAAATGCTAGAGTTACCTCTGTTCGCATGGTTAGAACTTCTTTGAACTCTTTTGTAGCGCTCATCAATCGATTTTTCAGGTCGTCTACAACTGTCGTTGAATGACTAGTTGTGTCACTGGAGACAACACCCTCATTCCGGGAATTGCTAAGGAACTGAAGATCTACCACAGCAGAGTTGAGAGCAGTAATATCCTGCTTGATGACCGCAGTAAGCTCCTGAATTTCCATAGTTGGATCGTCAAAAACCGAGGTTCTCTTTGCCACTGCAACAGAAATGTAGTTGATTGGTCATCTAGAGAAATCTTAGTGGAACAACCATCTGTAATGCAAAACCACGACCCATGCAAACGGTCACACCTCTGAGGTCACTCTAAACAATGCCAAATGTAACAATGCTACTCAGAAAAGACCAAAATATGCTCTGCCTAGCCATAAATTGGACGTAATTATAACTGCAGATGAAGCAGCTGCTATTTCTGAACTATTTGGATGCTTACATTTCGCCAACTTTGCAAGCTTCTGGGACGTCTGATGTATTCCAAACCCGATTTTCGAAGCCCTCCGATTGAACTCGGATTGAAGAGCAACTCCTGATCGCTGTTCTTCTGTCTTGGAACTGCTGCTCGGTCCATTTGGTCCCGGCCCAGAAGAAACTGACTTCTTCAATCTCTCCGCTATACTATGAAACTCATGCGTCCGATCCCGAAAAGATGATTGCGCTGTCTTTACCGGCATTTTTGAAAATTTCGATTCTGGTCTTCGAGACCTACTGAAACATAACCACTGAAACACAAAATTTCAAAGGATCCCATCAGATCTGCACGCATCATCAGCTCAGCAGCCAATGCAAGTAAACAGCAATGCCCCAACCATCCAACCCCAACAGAGACCTAAACTAGACTACAAGAAATTCCCAGATCCGGATCGAATTTCACCACTAACCGCACGAAAATCACCGTTTCGGACTCCCATTTTCGCTCCCGAAATCAAACCCGCATTCACACGGACCTCAATGAAAATCGAAGATTTCTACAGTTAAACCACAAAAAAAAAAAAAAACTCCGATCCCAAAGACAGAATTCCATCACTCCTTGCTCCCTCGCGAGGCAATGCGAATCGTCCGCAACCGCATCGCGGCGCGGCCGACCGAACAAGATCCGCGGCGTCGACGGATTATAGAGGCGCTTACCTCCGAATCGAAGGATCGATCCAGGCGAAGAACCGCGAGATCCGAGCCCTAGGGAATCTCCGAAGCCCTGCGCGCGACGAGACGCGACGGAATCTGGGGGACCCTGATCGATCGAGGGGCGGAGGCCGCGGGGATTCGCGAGATCCGGAGGCGGAAGGAGGTCGGAATTCGCCGCCGCTCCGTGGCGATTCTCGGCGGTGGGATGATGCGCGGATCGTCGGTGCAACGAGAGAGAGAGAGGGGAAAAGTACGAAATCGAAGATTTTAATTTCGGAGTCGCGACGTCCTAATCCTCCTATTCTTTTTGTCCATGAATGAATTTGTGGGCAAAATCGCAATACCAAAGTGGGTCCCCTCAGGTCCACACAAGGTCAATCAGTTTTTAGATATTTACCTTAAAGCCACGCACCACGTCGGAAAACCTAAATAATAATCAGACACACTTAACTTGTAATGAGTGTTGACGAACGCCCCCAATTCCAACACTCATTACAAGTTAAAAGCAGGTGGCGTGCTCTCGTCTTCTGGTATCAACAACGTCGGTTAACCAGTGCCCTCGAAATGCGTCGAAAATCACAGGTATTTTTTATTAGATTATGACAAATACCTCAAAAACAATTTACCAACAAATCTCGTGACCGAGACGGAAGTTAACGGGACCTTGTCGACGAACGCCCCCGATCCCTTAGGAAAGCTCGATCGAACGAGTCTGTACATCTTTTAAGGACACGACTTTCTTCTCATGACTATATCATCGTCGCTTTAAGTATTCAACAATTCTCTTACTAAATATGCTTAAATAAAAAAAATTCAAAGACGAGAGCACGCCACCTTCTTTTTCCACAAGAAATGCTCCACAAATTTTACGCTGGGCTCCACGACCTCTCTCTCCCAAACTTCCCGGGGCCTGACGCCACCCTCCTCCTTGGCCGTCATCGCCAGCCGGACCGCCTCCGTCGCGTCCAGCTTATGCAGCTCCCACCCGGACCCTCTCAGCCGCTCGATCTTCATAATCTGGCACTTCGCCAGCTCTACCGCGTTCTTCTTTATCTCCCGCACCGCCTCCTGGTATTGCCCCTCCCGCCTCAGATCGTCTTCCCGCATCCTCGCATCCTCCTCCCGCCACGCGTCCCCCGGGCCAACCCCCGACGGCGGCGGGTAGGTCATAAAATAACGGTCGAACTCGGGCACGCCTATGGCCTTCCTCAGGCCAGTCCAACCCCTGGGTTGGTCTGGCGCAGGTCGTAGTATCGGGCGAGCTCATCGAACGCGCCCATGTCGAGCATTTTGTCCGCGCGCTTCGACTGGTACTCCTCCAGGACGGGCGGCGACACGTCGACCCACAGAAAGCAACAGTCGTACCTCAGCTTTCGGCTCGCCGGCGAGCCAAGCCGGCCGAACGGGTCTGCCGCGGGGTCGAACGACTCCACCAGGAGAGCGTGGATGAAGGAGTTGGATCCGCCGACGAGGAGGGGAAGCTTCCCGTCGGAGGCGACTCTGGAGATGGCTAACTCGCCGTGGGAGCGGAACTGCGACGGGGTCATCCCGCCAGCGTTCGGGTCGAAGGAGCTGAGGAGGTGGTGGGGACGCCGTGGCGCTCGGCTAGGGGGATCTTGTTGGTGGTGATGTCGAGACCCCAACAGACTTGCATTTTGTCGGCGTTGATTACCTCGAAGAAAGGGAAGCGGGAGGCGAGGTACATGGCGAGCCTGGACTTGCCGCAACCGGTGGCACCCAAGACGGCGACCACCTTGTCGCGGGGACGGAGGCGGCGGTGGGCGGCTGCAGAGAAGGAGGCCATTGGGGAACACCGGGCGGGGGCTTGGGGTGGGCGGAGGTGGCGGCGGTGGTGGTGGCGGCGGTGGTGGTGGCGATAGGGGCGAGGGAAAAGAG
Source organism: Eucalyptus sp. ANBG9806169 (assembly GCA_014182395.1). Lineage (NCBI taxonomy): Eukaryota > Viridiplantae > Streptophyta > Magnoliopsida > Myrtales > Myrtaceae > Eucalyptus > Eucalyptus sp. ANBG9806169. The sequence continues at coordinate 44,272,066 of CM024575.1, forward strand.
GATGGCAGGGGAAGCAGGGAATTGGGGGACGACGAAGTCAATATTCGTTTTTTCTAATGCATCGAAACGTCGCGAGGCCTAACATGGTTCATGCAAACTAAAGTGCGTAAATCCGCGAAGAAGTGCCGGAGAATCTCTCTGTATACATATAGGTGGTCCCCCACCACTCACACGGCACCACATGGAAGCGGGGGGCCCACTCGTTCTCCGATCCCTAACCTTCTTTCCCATCTCCTAGGGTTCAAAATTGTGAGTCCCAAATTCTCTCCGCGCTGGTTACTGCTCCGCCGTGTGTCAAGCGGCCGTAACCCCCCGCCATCGCCGACGAACCACACTACGGCCGCCCCTGCGCTGGCGCTCGCTCGCTTCTCTCTTCGTGTTCGTTGCTACGTTCGTCCCGGTGTTCGTGAAGTGGCCGTTCCCCGAATGAGCCGACGAAGGAGGTGCCCTGCTCCAGTGCTTACTCTCTTCTCCCACTGCGCTCGTTGCTGCTCTCGTGTTCGTGGAGCGGCCATTCCCCCGCTGTCGTCGACGAAGCATGCGCCCCTGCTTTGACGCTCACTCGCTTTCCGCGCTTGTTGCTGCTCCGTCGTTTGTCGAGCAGCCGTTCTCCCGCCGTCGCCAACGAAGCACATTAAGGCCTAAATAATTGTGATTCGTCGACCGACTGGAGGAGGAGGGAGGGGAGCAGAGATTGGGCTGTGGTGGGGTGGGAGCGGAGCCGGAGGCACATGTCGTACCACTGCACTGCACGCTGCGAAGTCGGTCAGCGATTGGGCTCGGTGACTACGCACAGCTGTTGCCCGCTTCTTCCTCATTGCATTAGGTGCTGGTGTTGGCTGGGCAGTAAATGTTTGCATTTTTCCCGTCTGGGCTGGCGAGGACTTGCATAAGTTAGTGGTTAAGAACTTCATGGGGGTTGCAACATCTTTGGAAGGTTCACCCTAGGTTTATAATTCTGTTTTCTAAAGATTTCTAAAAATTCTCTGATTAGTTATTTTGTCTATTCTATTTTGCTGCAGACGCTGTCCACCTTGGATCATACGTCCGTGGTGTCCTTGAACCTGTTTGTGACGCTCCTCCTTGCTTGCATCGTGATCGGTCATCTCTTGGAAGAGAACCGGTGGATGAATGAGTCCATTACTGCTTTGATTGAGTCCTCCGTCTCTTGCTCTGTTTCTTCCTGCAGAGTTGAGCTTGGATGTGGTACTAGTGGACTTATTGTAGCCCAATTATATTCTTTGCCTGTGCAGATTCGAGTTTAAGGTCGTATCTTGAAAAATTGAGCTTCCGGCTTGCACCTTGTGTGTTGGCGTTACTTGTACATGCGCAAACATTTCTTTCGGTCTTGTGCCAGAGGCTGAAGGCTTTTGGTTTAATTCAAGTAGGTTGTTAGTAATTACTTTTGAATTTTTTTGCAGGGATTATGTACTGGTATCATTATATTACTGACCACGGGAATGAAAAGCTCCCATCTCTTAGTGTTTAGTGAAGATCTCTTCTTCATATATCTTCTGCCACCTATCATATTCAATGCAGGGTAAGTTAATTTCCAATTGGAGTGGTGAAGAACTTTTCTCAGATCATCTTACACAGTAGCATTTAGACATCGTTCTTTTAACGTGGTAACTTTTAGGCATCATTTGTTGCTACATGTTTGTTTTTTCAAATTTGTCTTCAGATACAAGTAACTCCACTGACTGAGATTGGGTTGGATTTTTCCATAATTGTAGAGAGTTCCTCGAACTGTAAACAGGCTTTGAAAGAATTCTGACATGGGCTTTATAAACTGTGAGGGATAGACTATATAGATGGACAGAAGACTGATCATCGAAGATTTGAATAATTTGATAGTCAGCAAAATGTCCATTTATATTAATCTGTTATACTTTACAAAATATAGAGTTGACAGAAGTTGTATAATTTAATTTACTGTCTCATCTTTGAACTTTACAGGAAGGTTGCCTATATCTTCTAGGGTTGAAAGTGTTCTGACTATTTTCTATGGGATTTATCTCCTTTCTATTTTCTAATCTCTGTTGAGTGAATAAATAATTTCTTATAGGCTTCTGATATGGAGTTTTAATAAGTTATTTATTGGTGCTAATCATCCTTTCCAGGTTTCAGGTGAAAAGCAATTCTTTAGAAACTTTATGACCATCATGCTTTTTGGCACTATCAGTACCTTAGTTTTGTGCACTATTAATTCACTAGGTAAGTCAGGATTTTACTTCCATTTTTTGGCTCGCCATGTCAAAGGATGATTGTGTATATTGCTTCTTATATTCTTCGATGCCTTGAAGATCTATTCCACTGATCTTTTTTCCCCAAAAGAAAATCCAAGCAGCATTTTGAACTGTTTCCAGGGTTCATTTCTATATTCTTTCTGTGTCTTTAAACTGCATTAGAATTTAATGGCTTAGATAACTCCTTGTTTCACTTTATGTGATGCACTGTCATTTTCCGGCAGAAATTTTGTTGTTGTAGCTAGGAACCGATATTGCAAGGGTCAACAGATCTGTATGTTTGAAACCATTTTTTGTGATTAAGACATTGCTTGATGGATTTTTTAGTATACAATGAATTGATTCCTCCCTTTTATGTAAATGACGTGGTATTTATCAGTAAAATTCACTTGTATGTGTCTGTAATTATAGAAGAAGTCAATTTGCCTACTCGAAGTACTAAAGACTCTTAAGAACACATGGGTTTGTGTTTGTCGAATTGTGTATTTTACTTCCATCCCTCATCAGTTGTTTATTTAAGCAATGAAAAACCCTTCTCAAATAAGCATGCAAAAGGGAGAAATTCTTACATAGACAGATAAATTTTCTTGTGAGGTCACGAGCTATTCTTGCATATTTTTCTTCGGACCTATGCTTGTTTAAGAACAATCTTGCCAACTGATGTACCTTACTTGTGATGATCTCAGAACCACAGAAGTTTTCAAAAGATGGATATGAGCAACATATGCAAGTTAATCATCTTGCTCCAGCTTTGCTATCGGTATTGCTTTTGCCATTGCTCCTTCGAGGCTCTCCAAGCAGAATTGTCAATGTAAATTCTGTGGTAAGTTTGTGACCACAATATAGTCCACATTCTTCATCTTACTTTTAAAGTATGGACTGTAGCTTATAGGCGAATTACCATAATCAAGTGGTGAATTAGATATTTGGTCTCAAAGTATCATATTGTGTGGTTGGATTGAGAATCGTGAGATCCTTCATAACAGTAAACATAGAGTTGGATGGTTGACCTGAATCCATCTGGTTTGTGTGTTAGGATGAATGGCCATATGCTAATTGTTTACTCTAGTTAGGCTGCAAACCTATCAATACGACATTTTTACTGCTGTATTGTCCCCAAACTCTCCCTTTCTGGCTTTAAATCATTTGCTCTTATTCCTTTTCATTTTCCCCTTAATACATTCCTCTTCGATTTTTTGCTTAGCAATTAGTATATTTTCAGTACTTCATACTAATATACTATAGGTTATGAAGTGATACTTATTAGAATGTTGATTAGGACCTGTAATTATTACTAACGAGGTGAGGTGGCCTCATTCAGGTTATGTTCAGCAGTGTCCTCCATAAACGGCTGCCTGCTGAATCTGGAATCAGTGTATTATGTGTATCACCTGGAGTAGTCCAAACCAACGTTGTAAGTATGCTGAAATAGTTTTCATTTTGAATACGTAAAAGTGAGTATGCCAGTAGACTTTGGATGCATATATGTGGTGTCGTGTCTGTGTGCAATGAGTCAACGATTGACCCAAAGGGGTGGGTGGCATGGCATCGTTGTCGGTTGCTCAATTCCTAATGAAATTTACTTCTGCTAAATTTTTCCATGTAAATTTTCATGAAACCACCGCCACCGGGTCATCCAAGCCCTCTACTGCCTTCATCCTGCATCTGCTGTGATTTGCTTGTATGGTTGTCGTTGCCTATCCTATGTAGTTTTTCTTTGCTGAAATGATTGACATCATGATTATAGTTGATCTATCTTCCACTTATAATATAAAATAAAAGGACACCGATGGTGTAATTTTTTATTTACACCAGCTCTTTTGAGAACAAGACACGAGGAGATATCAAGAATTTGTACAGATTGGTCATTTAACATGGTAATAAACCTGTGTTTGATTGGAGGAGTGCTTGTGTAAAATTATAAAGGCGGTGCTTCTCATATAAATCCTTGTGGGAAGTATTAACTTTCTCCTGTCATATGGATGGATATCTTCTCTTCTGTCATAGTCTTATATGTTTCGTCATGACAAGCTACTGATAGGATATTTCTTTTATATTTTCTCAATGAATTGAATGCAGGCGAGGGATCTTCCTAGAATTGTTCAAGCTGGTTATCATTTAATACCCTACTTCATATTTAATCCTCAAGAAGTTTGGTCCTCTCGCATGCCAGATTGCTTGCCAAATTGGAAGTCGTAGGGCCATTATGTTGCTGATTCATTTATTTCAAAAGGGGAGTAAACACTTGAATGGAGTTATGCAGGCATTATCCTCTTATCTAGTTTACTATGCTAGCCATTTATCTACCCGTTTGTCATTTTTTTTCTTTTTTATAATCAATAATCAATTAAAATCTCTTCTTTCCAATCTAAAATAATACGGGGTTAAATTTCATGTCTCACTGCTCATGCAGGTTCTAGGAGTTCACTTTTTGCTGCGACAGATCCTCAGGTTCCAGAGTACTGTTAGTTATTGAAAGCGGATGACTGGCCTGTTTGTGCTTTCATTTCCCAAGATTGCCGTCAACAAACCCTTCTGAAGAAGCACACAATGTTGAAACCTCTTACCGGGTATGGGAAAAGACATTAGAGATGATTGGCCTTCCTTCAGATTCTGTGGAGAGGCTTATAGAAGGGGAAGATATTAAATGCCGATACGATGGTCAATAGGGTGATTATCCTCTCTCTCTCTTTACAAGGAAGTGCTGTTTGACATTAAAGTCTCTGCACAACATGCTTGTGAATGGCATCTTCAAATGTATTCTGATAGTATTTCATGATTCATGAAGGAAGGAAAAGGCTAACTAAATAGAGCACTTTAGTGAAAAATTCTCTCTGGGACAGTAATTGTTAGGACGAACTCTTCCTTTCACACTTTGTAAGATAGTTTAATATCAGCGAGCCTTATTATTGGAAATGCAGGTGCTTGCTATAGGTTGTGAAGCCACTGCTAGTTTGACTACCACTGGGTTTCCCACTGTACATTGTTTTGCCGAAGATCGATAAAAACACCGGGCAATTCTAGCATGCCTTTTGGCCATTTAACTGGATTTGTCATGGGTTGAGTTTAAAAAGATTGAAAAGGAGATGAATGGGCAATGACAACTCAATGAGTAGTATATATTTTTAAGTTCATTATACATTCAGAACTTAAAGGTATGACTCATTTATGCCAATTCAAAAATATAACGAGTTACAAGAATAAAATGAGTTATATATTACTTCAATTTGCATAATTTCTCGTTCGTCTATAATATGAAAAGTAATATAAATGGTTTAGTTCAATAATCACACTTGTCATATTTCATATTTATGGTTTATTCCATTTTTGAAACTCGCATCACATCACATCTCAAAACCCTTGAGATGGCTTTTGCCAAATTCACAATAGATCGGCACTACTAACAAGTGATTAGCTCTTGGAACTGATCAGCCAAACCTTTCGCTCATGTTGATATTGCTTGGCACCATGCCCTCGAGTAGTTCTCACTTTAAGCAATGCACTAATTGAGCCCAAACAAGCTTCACATGTATCGGGCCTAATTGAATTCCGAGGCACCCCTACATATTGAATCGAAAGGAAGCAGCTCAAAATGATGCCCTTTCATGTCTATTCCATTGTTGGCGAATCTCTCAGGTACAAAGTCTTCGGCATTTTCCGTCCACACACTAAAAGATAGGTGCTTAACAATTGAGCTTCCTAAACAGCACAGAAGACAAGGGAATTCTTATAAGCATAAAAAAACAATAATCGTGTTACTAGAAGCATATGCAATTACACACCAAAATCACATGTTTTCATCAAATTAAGACTTTTTAACACATCATCCTATATACTCAATGAACTGCTCAACATAAAAACATATACCTTTTTCATTATCATTCCACTATCAAGCTTCCCAAACATGGAAGACAGAAGAATTCTAACAAGCATAGAAAACAACGACTATGCTGCTATCTTTCATCTTCTGACGAATTTTTGTGTGATTATGCATTATCTCCGCCTTTAGAATCGTTCAATTCATTCAACTTAGGATGTTGAAAATAATTAGATGACTCCTATACAAAGGAATAAAATATATTTTGAGAAAAATACACAATTTTCTAAACAATGGGCATGCATAAATATTATCTTAAAAAATGCAAATCAACAAAAGTGAGATGACTAGTACTTGACTCAAAATGTTTTCATGGGATCTATTATGATATTCCAACATCTATTGATAATAAAGCATTATCAATAAACATTAAAATAGTTTACTAAAGATGAAACAATACTGCAATATCAAATGATTTTTATGATAGGTACCTGATTAGTGAATGAGGAATATCCATTCATAATTCTTGGTGGCATGATATATGATTGTTGCATTTATATCTAAAAAAAATGACCTCATTAATATAATGTAATAAAATATTTTCATGGGACATTAAATTTCAACCAAAAATTAAATTAGTAACCCAAACTACTATATACCTGATTAGTGAATGGGAAAAACTCATTCATAATCCTCGGCGGCATAATGTATGTTGGTTGCATCTATGTATATATAAAAAAAATTGATCAAATTAGTAGAATGTAAAAACAAATGTTGAACTCAGAGAGACACACCTGATTATGAAAATTAAGATTTACTATAGGACCACTAATGTTGCCAAGACAAGAGGCATTTTGAATTTACTATAGGACCGCCAATAGATTGCACTAAAGGAAAAGATAAATCTTTGTCACATTCACGATCATCTTGAGTCTTTGCATATGAGTTTCAGAGGTAAGTTTAGTGCTATCTTCAATCTGAATATGATGCATCAACCTCTATATTAGCACAACTCGTCACAAAACAATCTCAACTTCAAATCCGAGATCTTCCCAAAGTTGAATCGGAATGGATTGAAATTGGCTGGACCATCGTTCCCATTCTCCCTGGATGTCGGTTCCTTTGCTGCCAAGGCATTGCCGAGCTGAAATGGAAGGAATGGACCGGGATCGGACTTCTTGATTTTTTTGAGGATTATCTATATCGATTGGTGTGGCATATGAGCAAATGAAAGCAGCCCACGTGAAACACATTTTATTGCTTACTTACCACCACCCAAAATCACATCCGTAATACTTACCGATCGAATTACACCAAACTCATCAAACTAAAAGGATTGAGCTTGTCGCACGGAATGTGGAATCAGATGTCTTATTACCACCACCCAAAATCATGTCCACGACACTAACTATACCGATCAACTTACGCCAAACCCATCAAACTAAGAGGATCGAGTTCATCGCAAGGAGTGTGGAAACATGGAGAAAATTTCAGTGGTTTGTGCGCGTCAACAGATACCAACACCTGTCCCGAGCGGGACCCCCTTGAAAATGAGAAAAGGGCTGGTTTTTGGTCGGCTCGGCTCGGCTCGAAAGGACGGTGAGCGTATTCCTCTCCTCACTTGAATAGGCGGGTTCTCTCTCCCCTCCTAAAAGAACCAAGAACGCTCAGAGCCTTCCTCTGTTTCCTTCCCTGCGCATTCCACCTCTCTCCGCCTCTGCCTCCGGACCTCCGCCTCCGCCTCCGCCTCCGACTCCGCCTGCCCAAAAGCCTCGCTGGTCATCTGCCTCTGGCATCTCGGTCTCGTTCCGGAGCATCTGCCTCTGGCATCTCGGTCTCGTTCCGGAGCGGCACCAGGCTCCCCGCCGCTGACCGGGCGCTGTCCCTGACGCTGGCCCGCTGGTCGCGAGGGAGATCTCGGCGGACTTGGGCGGGGTCGACGGCGCGGCGAAGAAGGAGAGGCCTGCTGCATTTTCTCTCTCTTTTTTTCAACGGAGCGCGCGCTATTTCTTCCCGCTTCTGCCTCTCTCTTCCTCAAGCACTCCTCTGTCCTCGTCGCCGTCATCGACTTTCCAGCCGCGGCTCCAGAAATCGCCGGCTGCTGACTGGCCTCTCGAGCTTCTTTGTCTTCAACTCCTTATTCGGTCCCGATTTCGGGCTCGAGTACGTAGCCAAGGATTTTGAGGCAAAAGAGGTTGGCGAGGCTAGATATACTGGTGGCGGACGGCGAGAGCACGATCTACCTGAGTCGTTACTCTTCGCTCGGTGATTTCAGGCTCGACGTCAAAGCAGAGAAGGAGGAAGAACAAGAACGAGATGATGGAGAAGAAGGAGAAGATGGGTCCTTGCTTTTCTGCTTCTGGGTTTATCTCTTGAAGTCCGCCACTTTCCCTTGTACCATTTTCCGTCAGGTAGAGGAAAGCCGCCGTTTTTCCATCTTTTTTTTGTCCCTTTTTGGTTCGTTGGTTTTTGATGGGAGGGACGGTGTTCGTTTCTCAATTCTGTGAATTTTTTTTATGTTTGGAGAGGTTGGGTGTTATGAGTTGCTTGTTTGGCGGTTGTTTTAGCGATTGATCACTCACCGGTTGTTGGATTTTGTGATTTGGAGGGATGCTTTGCGTTGGTTTGGATCGATCACCATTGCTTGGCTCTCGGGTTGTCTGTCGGTCTAATTACGATGAGTTTGAATCATTGTGGAATTTTCCCAAGAGTGTCTTTTCACGTTCACTGAAGTCTATTGCTGTGTTGTTCCTGTTAGATGGTATACTGAGTGTCAATGCCTGTTGGTGGAACCAAAGCTTATTGATTTTTGTGGATTTGTCTGGGATCTATCTTGGTTTGTGACACAAGGGACTAGTCGAAAATGGTGATTAAGGGATGATGTATACCGTAATCACAAATAGTGTTGCCTGTCACTTCTCTTTTCAGCTCAAAGTTCTATGGTTAATGGGGTTAAAAATATTCTTTCACACAGGTGAACTCAGATGTCAGGGATGGTTTTCCAATTCTCATTTTGAATGGAGATAAGAGACTCACGCATCTGCCACCGCTTCCTCCACAAAAAGAATCTCCTGATTCTGAGGTTTCTCCTTTTTCAAGTGAAAAATCGTACGCTGCTTCTTCAGATAGCGAGTTTCCATTTGGAAAATGGGTCCATGTTGGCTGTCGGGTATGTATATCAAGTGTCTGAATTACTCTTTCTACACATGGTTTTTAAACTGCTCGTTCCTTTTGAGTTGATAACTGCTGAAATTTTTACGGCTATAGCTGAGCACATCAATGTCTGTCATGTTTACCACTTATTGGTTAGCTGAAGCAAGTTGTTACTGAACATTTTATCTGTCTGTTTTACCTTTAACCAATCATTTTCAGATGTAATTGGAATTGTATGAATGGTGCATGATCTTCAAATATATAAAAGCAAGGCGTATTGGATGGATATTCAAATAGCACGTAGAACTGTTGCACTTTCAATGTGACTGAAAAGAACAAGCTTTTATAGAGTACATACATGGAGTATGATTCTATTCATATTCATTGGAGTGCCTGTGATTAACTAATTGCATGCATTATCTGGAGGATCTTGGACAAGAAGGGTTAATCCTATCACCACTACATTTTTTTTTTTTTGACAAAATGTAATTGAGTGTCACCTCCAGTGTTAAGCATTTGTCGTTGAACTGCCTTGACGAAGTTGAATCTTTTTTCTGCGACGTCAGGAAGCGATATTTCTATGTTAATAGCTTCTGACTTTTTTTGTTGTTTTTCTTTCAATAGAAAAAAGTTGGCTCTAAAGCTTGCCTCTTTGGAAAAAGTATCAATTTCTGATATGGCTTAAGTATTTGCAATTTCAGCTTTTCCAATTGTTTCCCGTTGTGCTTCCAAAGCAAGATTGCCAATTGGAGATTCCTTGTAATTGTCTATCCAAAATGAATTTATATTAATGATTGACTGACTGGGTCATAGCTTTCCTTGCAACTGTGTCTGGGAAATGAGATGGACGGAGAAAGCTTACCCAATGCTGTTTTACATTCAGCGTGGTTGTATGAGTCTGTTCTTCCTTCTTTGAAACCCAATAGGCTCCTTATATGTAATGTTCAATTTGCTCCTTAAAAGTCAGGTGCCATGCTCTAGCTACAGCCTTCTTCCAATATGCAGTGACAATTGGTTTACTGAATTGCAGGCATTGTGTCGGAGGAACTTTGCTTTGGATGTTGTCTTGCTAGATGCCTTTGGCCAGATTGTGAATAAGGAAATGGAGGTTTGCTTCTTCTTGTTTCTTACTGTGGCTCTCTCTCTCTCTCCAACCCCACCTAAAAACAACTATCATAAGAGCAAAAAAGGAAAAAGAAAAAATCATAGATAAGGTGCTGTTAATAATTGACTTTTTTTGTGTTTTTTTTTTGGTAGGTTGTTGCTTCACTTTTGTATGCTAACAGTGGGTCACTGGTGGAGAAAACCAGTGATGATGAAGCCGCGCTGTTGACAAGCTATGATGGAATCGAATTCGATTCCTATGAGAAACCTAGCAAATTATTGCATGGCCGCGCTTCTTTTAAGCTCAAGATATCTCAGGTAGATGTTGGTTGGGTGATTTGTATTAAGTTAATGATAGCTTGTCATCTGAATTAAAGATTGCATTAGTGGCCTGCAGTTTGTTTCCAAATATTTGAGTAGGACTGTATACACGAAAAGTAGATGGCATGGGGTAATTGATAGTAGCATCTCATTAATATGTTAAGCAGTACTAGCATGCTCTGGAGATTGCCTAATCCAAGTAAATAGAAAAAAAAATTATCACTAGCTGGGCAGAGTAATCATGTGCGTAGGTTGTAGATTAAATTTTTCTTTGGTTGAATATTTTCTTAAACATTGTTAGCTACAATGGTTAGATCACTTCTTCAAGAAAAACTTACAGTAGAACTGCAAGAACTTGGACCAATTTTTCCTCTTTCATATAAATACGTTTGGGCATACATAAGGTGTTCATACTTAATACAGTTGATCAACTTGAATCAATTCCAAAACATTTTTTGAATTCAATTCCTAAGTACTCGCAAAAAAGAATATAATAATACTTGCCTAAGAGTAGCTGTAATGACCTATTATTGATTCAAACTTTTATATGTGACGTTTCTGCTTGTATGTGTGTTCTCCTCTGCATTAGCATGAATTACATTTACTAAATTATCGGTGTGGCAAGTTTAGTGCCTTCTTGGTTTTCTAGTTTGCTCCACCAGGATAATAGTCTTTGACTTGCCATTGCCTCATTTTATGATTTTATATATATATATATATATATATATATATATATTGAAGACAATTGCCTCATTTAATGATGTTTTTTATTGAAGACAATCATACAGCTTACATGGAAAGAAAATTTTCTCGTCCCTGAAACTTAGGCTCTTTTTTTCCTTTTTCAGCTTTCATCCAAGTGTGATAACAGGTTGTTCCACGTGAGGTTCAACACACCACAGGCTGGAAATTATCCTTTCTTAGAGGCTTTTTTGAATCCCATCCGCTGTATTTCTCGCAACCGCAATGCTAGAACATCTCTGATAATTTGGAAGAGGCCAGCATCTGGCATTTTACCAGTTAAGTGTACTCTATCTTCCAAATATGAATCGCCAGAACTCGAGCATAATACTGTACGTGAAGCAAAACCTAGTCCATCATCAAAAAGGGTTAGATTGGGAAAGGCTGATTATTCCTTTCAGCAGCTGGATGACGAATGCAACTCTAACATCCGTAGTGATTTTAAGGTATGACTGATCATCATTTTACACTGGTTTCCATCCTGAGATTGTGAGCAGGGTATTGCTAATATGATAGGGGAAGCATGTTTGGATGTGCTGGTGAGCTACTAGCCCTTTTTAGAAGTAGTTCCTGTAATGTACATTCCCAGTCACATGAAAATATGCATTCTTGTAAATGCATGATTTATTATAGGTACGTCTTCAACTAACAATTCTCCACTAGAAGAATGGAAACTATAGTATAATTTTTAAAGGTTAGGCAAGTTTTTACCAATTAGTCTTAGCGGATTTCATGGTTCTTAATTTATTTACTAACACTAATGATAAAGGGAAGGACTTATTGGTGGGCCTGCAAGATGCAGTCATGAACCGTTAATGGTTGCTATCAACTACCCTGGTTACTGCCTTATGCCACTCCTCCTTTGCGAGTTCTCATGGTCCTACCGATTACAAAAATATCTTTACATGCCATATTTGAAGAAAGTGGAATATTTAATGTTTCTTTGTTGCTTATAGAAAGTTAGAAGTAACTCTTTTACCTTTCGTCAAATTCTAAGTATTACTTAAATTTTATAACATTACGAATACGTGTATCAACATTTAAATATTGTGAAAGTTCTATGAATTTAGATTTTTTTAAAAAAGTCAAAAGTAAAAGTCACTGCAAAGTTGCAAACAAACTTTTACTTGAGGAAAATACTTTAATTTGGCGAATGCCAAATTTGTTTTTGCGACAGGGCACCGGAAAAGTGCTACCATCTTTAGATGTTGTCAACCTTTGTATAATTTTTCAGCTTGTGGATTTGATTTCTGAAATTTTGTCTTGTGAAGTTCTCTCTTGATCTGACACAATCTAAATGTTGATCAGGCTAAGGATAGTTTCGGGACTCGCCCAGACGTGATATTGAAGAATATTGAAACTGCAGAGAAACTTTTTTCAGATTCTGAATGTACTAAAATGCGAAATTCAAATTCCAAGAGTATGCCAAGTGTTGGAAAAGCAGTTCCAGATTCTTTCACATTTAGTTACTGCTTGGCAGGCCCACATGAGAGGGCTCTTCTGCTGAAGAAGTTTGCAGCATCTGCTTCAGATGAAGAAGTTTTGGAACTTACTAATCAGGTCTCCTTGTACACTGGATGCTCCCATCATTGGTAAGTTCCTATCTCTTTAGTCATTTCTATTGGGATGCTGACAGATACTATACTTACCATTTTCCCTTATGTGCACGATAGTCTGTTTGTCTGAAATGATTGTGCTTATAAGTGGTGGGAGAACACTTGTCTTCCCAAAGCCATCCACAAGCTGGCTAAGTACTAGTCTTCCCATGTGTACTTTCTTGTTGCCAATTGCCCAACTATGTTCAAACCTGAAATCGATAGTTCTTATTAATGCATGATACAGACCTTCTTCTCTGAGCACTTAATGGTAATAATATTGCTTATTGGCGGCTAGGTAGTTTTCCCACCTGCCATAGTTTACTGGCCTCCCCTTGTGTCACTGCCACACTTTCAATAGAAGTGTACGTGAACCTTGTGCATCCATAACACTTCTTTTATTTTTAGGAACCAAATTGCAGTTGCAAAGAAATTGATAGAGGAAGGAACGGAATTATGGAGCTTGTTTTCACAAACAGCCATGTTCCCTGGGAGAGCGCCATCTATGAGATTGAAGAGTACTTTATGAAGATTGCTTCCTGCAATACTAGAACTCTTTCCCAACAGGTTCTCTCTCTCTCTCTCTCTCTCTCTCTCTCTCTCTCACGCACGCCTCGCTTGTGCGTACACACATATGAGAATTGTATGTTTAATGGAAGAGAAAGATGGTTACATCTATATATTTTTGAAAGATTGCTTTTGATGCATGCAGTCTATATTTAATGACGATTGAGGCTATAGCTTTCTTTCTTTATTCCATGATGAAGGGGTACTTTTGTCGAACAAAAGTAAAAAGTGGATAGCGGCTATGTTTGTACTGATCAAAAAGTAGATACTTGGAATTAAGCAAAAAAAATAGAGTAGATTCTCAGTTTTTGTGAGATGCTTTGCCTGTCAAGAGAACTGATATTTCTCCTCAGTCTAAGTGGCAGAAATGCCACATCAACATTTAGCTATTAAGTTACTATTACACTGTGAGATAGTGGAAAGGAAACATGTAGAATTTGTGAAGGGGACAGAATGATATATAAAGCCATGTTGTATGAGGAAATAAAACAATCTGAAAGCCATGCTAGTTCACAAGTATAGCTATCTGACATCAAAGGTGATATTTCGCTTTTGTACATTCATGTGGTTGAGCATGTGTGTCCAATTACGAAGCACCTTGTGAGTCCACTGTCCCAAATTATGAGACACAGAAGAGTTGGGCAATGGGGCACATATGAATTCATTTACTGGTTCAACTTTCCTTTTCCTTTGGAACGAAGAGGTGCCTCTTTCAGACATCTGCAAGATGCTGGGTTCTTGAGTTTCCAGTTAAATTTGAATGGCTAGGGAAGCTCTTCAATAGAGAATTGGTCATGGATTTGATGATATTTCTTCTCTCTCATGGCATAGGACTTTGAGCTCCTGAGGAGAATCTCTGGTTGCCAAGATTATTTGATGCAAGAGAATTTTGAGAGGATATGGTGTTGGTTATACCCTGTTGCCCTCACACTATTGAGAGATTCGGTGAAGGCATTGTGGACTTCTGTATCCCCTAGATGGATAGAAGGTTTCATAACTAAGGAGGAAGCAGAAACTTCACTTCGAAGTTCAAGTGGCCATCAAGAACCTGGAACTTTTGTTCTTTGGTTTCCCACATCAAGGAGCTGGTCCCACCCGATGCAGGTTGCTTGGTTGTGACTTACATGGGCAATGATTACAATCCTCACCACAAGCTTCTTTCCTTGGACTATATCTGCAGGTTTGTCCCATTATCTATACCTTGTTTCATTTTCCGGATGAGTAACATGAACTTATGGTTCTCTTTAACACATTCGCCTATATTTCTGAAATGATGCCTAGCACAACCTCTTGCTCAACTTTCGACCTGTGTTTGGAGGGAAAAAATCAAAGCTCCTGGTAGTGGGGGGAAAGATGAGCAATTATAGCAATGCTGTATTAGAGGTATAATTGTAATTTTTGCAATATAATCTGATTATGTTAATTGGTACAGTGCTATATTTTTATTATCTTTTCTTAATTAGAAAGCCTTTTTTTTTCCCTTCAATTAAAATACTGAAGTATATCAGAAAGTTTCTATTGAACATTTCTGATACAATAGTCAAACAGTACTGGAACTGCTTCTGCTGCTATTATTATTATTATTATTATTATTATTAGTAAAACTGAAGTAGTTTAAAAAGCTCCGCTGAATTTTGTGCTTACAGTAATTAGATAATGTTGACACGTTTTTTCTTACTTTTTCCTAATTACTACGTGGTTTAATCTTTGTGCCCTTTTTTTTTTTTAATTTTTATGTACTCATGTATTTTCTTAATAATTTTCAGGATGCTGGAGTGCTCGCTGAAGGATTAGTTGGACTTAGAATAAAGGCCTGGTGGCCATTTGATGAGATGTGAGCACTCTAGGCATTCACTAGCAATACTTTATTTCTGTCTTGGTTGAGCATGTTATTTGTCAATCCTCATCTCCTTCTGTCACTTGCGACTGCTGTTCCTTCGGTAATGGCTGGCTGCTGCTGTTGTTCCAATGATGGTCTACAGCACTAATGGTTGTTAATGTCATTTTCTTCCTATTCCTGATCGTTTGTTTTACATGTTCTATGATGGCCTAATTCAATCTTACAACCCTCTAACGAAAAAGCACAAGGTGAGGTGACTATCAGTCTTTGAAAGTTTATCTAACTGGGACTTACCATTTTGTTTTGATCAGCTCCGTTAGCTTCTTGCGTAAATCTATGGAGATCAGTCCTTTTGTTATCCTCAAGTCTTACCTATTAGCTAACTTTTTATAATATCGTAACTGTTTCAGCAGGTGTCTCTCGCTCTATGCTCTCTGTACCTCATTTTTTAACTCTGAGATCTTGCAACTGCATTTTCTTTGATCTTGTGCTAAATATATTTGGCCTATTGGGGACTATAGGTTTTGTACGATGATGGGGACAAAGAAACCTTAAACCTTGAGAAGGAAAGGTGGGAGTTCATTGAGGATGATTGCCAGTTGAAGTAAGTGTTCACTTTAATTTGATATCTTTCCATGTTTCGTTTCATTAAGTGACATAACTCCCTGCTTATGTGCTTCTTGGATATCTTGAA
This sequence comes from Eucalyptus sp. ANBG9806169, assembly GCA_014182395.1. Taxonomy (NCBI): domain Eukaryota; kingdom Viridiplantae; phylum Streptophyta; class Magnoliopsida; order Myrtales; family Myrtaceae; genus Eucalyptus; species Eucalyptus sp. ANBG9806169. The sequence continues at coordinate 44,288,144 of CM024575.1, forward strand.
GCATCGACAGGTGGCTGATAATCCCAAACCCATTACTTCACCTGTCATATAAGTTTTGCCTTTTTCTGATATTTGTGCGTTTCTTTTTTGTCCTAATGAAATTACCTGTCTTATTTGCTCCTGATTCTTGTATCAGACTGAGAAAGCAGAATGGGAATAAAGGAAGTTTTCCATTGATATTAAATTACAAAAAATATGTTGAGAGGTTAGATTTCAATACGCATTATCTTACTATTTTTATTGTTCGCTTGGCTGCAAGCTTATTTCTCATGTTTCTTTCCAGGGCCGGAGCAGCGAGGGCGTGTTTGTTTATGTTTTTTTTTTGTTCATAAACAGATTTTCTTTTTTTTTTTTAAGCAAAAAAAGAATGTAAACGCGTTTGTTTGCGTTTTTGTTAAATCTTTTTTTTGTTCTAACAAAATTAACAAAAATCAGAAACAGAAAAAACTTGTTTTTTTGTTCCAGAAACAATTCTTGAAGAATTAAAAGAACAAAAACACACAAAAATTGTTTCTTTGTTGTTTCTTTCTTGTTTCTCTCGTTTCTTGCTTTCGTTCCTCCGTCGTTTTCACTTTCACCCCTCTCCCTCCCTTTTTCCGGCGTCTCTGGTTCTCCACCGTCATCCTCTCCGGCGCCGACAGCTGCTGCTCCTTCACCGGCCGAAGCTTCTGATTCGAGGTAAGTTTCATCCTTCACCGGCTGCTACTCCTCCTTCACCAATTGACGAGGGCTTCGGCGAGAGCCACCCCTCGCAGATCTGGGCGACGGCTGCTTGGGGCTCGAGCGCGAGGGCTCGCTCGAGCAAGCGTCTCGCAGATCTTGCGAGACGCTTGCTCGAGCGAGCCCTCGCGCTCGAGCCCCGAGTGAGCGTCTCACAGATCTGGCGAGCAGAGCAGCCAGCGTCTGCTCGCTGCTTTGCTCGCTCGAGGGAGCCTCGCGAGCAGAGCAGCAAGCGTCTGCTCGCTCGAGCGAGCATCACGAGCAGAGCAGCGACGCTCTGCTCGCTCGAGCGAGCGTCGCTGCTGTGCTTGCTAGAGCGAGCCTCGTGAGCAGAGCAGCAACGCTCGGCTTGCTCGAGCGAGCATCACTGCTCTGCTTTGCTCGCTCGAGCGAGCATGGCGAGCAGAGCAGCGACACTCATAATCGATTACCTGGTTACAATGTAAGAACTTGCTTGGCTGGGATATTACATAGGAATTTCTGGTTTTCTACCGAAGGTGGAACTTTGTGGGATGATACATGTTTTGGTATCCAACTACCGTAGTTTAATTAAGCATCATCTATGCTTTCCTTAACATAAGTTTCAGACACTATTGTTTTCATTATTTACCAATTTTGTTCTCAGTATTTGCGTCTTCTTACCTTCTGTAGTGACAATGCTCACCCCATAACCTCGTTGACCTTGCCATGCTCTGTTTCCATGAGTTCATGAAACTTTAATTTCTGTAAATATATTTATAGGGTGTCAAGGATGAAGTAGAAAGGCGGAAGATGCAGTGTGTGCATAGTCTGGTCCAAATTACACAAGATTTACTTCTGTTTTTAAGCTCAAGGCAACACGAAAAACACTCTACTCATATTTTAGTGAAATGACACAGATTCTTCAAATATCATGAGGTACAATATAGCTGCCTCTCTTATATGTTTATTTTGGTTTTAAATTATGATGAGTTCAGTCTCATATTTTTCCTTTTTGATTGATTGCTCTGTAAACGTACTAGGCACCATTACATGAAGGATGTAAACATTTTCATCGCTGATCCTGGTGACCAGAATGCCATTGTTGCAGTTTCTGCTTTAGCTAGAGCAATGAAGGAAATGCATAAAGTAGCCATTCTACGCTGTGTGTGGAGGCAAGGGCAAGGAAATGTTGTTGTGGGGGTTTTGACACCAAATGTTTCTGACAATGATCACGTGGTATGTTTCAATATAGAGTTGTTTATTTATAGTTCTTTGATCTTCTCTCCCTTTTTGGTTTGTGTGAGGCTTCATCTAACATGCGCATACTCTTTTATGTGCAGCCCGATTCATTTTATTTCAATATACTTCTTTTTGCTGAGGATGTTCGGGAATTTCAATTCCCCTCTTTCAGCAATCTTCCAGCCTCATTACTGCCAGATGAAGAGCAGCAGGAGGCTACAGATAACTTTGTGAAAATGCTGGATCTCGCACCTTATGATGGAAAGGAAATGTTGCGGCCTGATTTTACACCAAATCCTGTTTTGGAGGTGAGGTGATCACTTGTCTAGTTTTTTCGTAAAACCTTATAGCTAAACTACAGGTCACTCCCCTGCTTCAGATAGGCTAAATTCCATACCATTTATCTTGGTTTCAAATGAATGGATAACCTGCTTGCAATTTACAAACATTGGTTTGACTTGCAGTAATTTCGCAGTGTGGAATTTGGGGGTTTCCATGAACCTACATAACAATTCCAAATGCTTACAAATAGCTTAATATGTTTCTAGATTTGGCTACAAACTTCTGTCAATTAGAAGTATGTGTTAATGTGAACAGTCACTGGTAGATTTCTATAACATTTGTATTCAAGGGGTACGGAGCTTGAACTTTTCCCACTTTTGTGATAAACCTTTCAATAGCTTATTTTAAACCTGATGGACTACTTCAGAATCCACATGGCCTTCGGAGGTGGTTGGATTGGTTAATTTTCTCAAGCAAAAGTAAGAATGGTTATGGCAGCAATGGTTGATAATTGCTGCTCAATTCATGGTACGTCTTGCGCAGGAACCGAAGCAGTTCAATGATTTCCTGCACCAGGTCTGCAAATTCTGCCTGCAAAACGATCTTTGGAGTTTCTGCGATTTCCTTGCCACCAAAGTGTTCGCGTTGATCTCCAAGACCGAAGCTGCAGACAGGTATCAGATCTACCTGCACATGCTTCTCTTGATATTGTTGAGACTAATTCCTTTTTCCCTCCTTCCTATTCGTTTGGTTCCTATGCAAAGACTCATAAATCGTTCTTTCTACACGAGCAGCGGTGTCACAGAGGAAGAGGCTAGAAGCTTTTTGGTGAAAAGGGAGCCGAAGCCAGAATGAGAATTTAGTTTCGTCTCTTCAATGGTCATGACGAGTAGTTTCAATCCCATGATCATGTCGATCATTTTGTCCGTTGGGCAAGATTATTGTAAATAGATGGCGACGAGATCATATTTAGCTGTATGATGTTTAGCTGTTTGTACAGTTTGTTCTACCTGTGCTAAATCTCAAGGATGATGGGGTCTGCTGGTACTTTAAATTGTGTAATCAAGTTGAACATTCTTTCAGCCTCCTAAAGATCTCTCCGCACTCGTTACATGTCGGGTTACGGTTTAACTTCTCGTGGAAATACACACGCAATCGAATCGTGCAAATTCATCAGCCTTCATGCACGCGCTGCCGGCGTGTGAACTTATCGGATCTACACTCTCCTTGTAAATCAATGAATTTTGGATAAAGATCTTTGAAAAGCTGTTAAGCATGGAAGGTCAAATGAAGCGCATGATAGTAACAGGTATTAGATTATGAAAACCTTAAAATTAAGGCATGACCGTGAAAAAGAAAACAAATTTCAATATTAAAATTTGGTACAAACTTTACTTACAAAATTTTCTTCCAAGTATGCACATATGACCATGTTCAGAATGTTTGTCTTCACTCACCGTGAACAAAATTAAATTGATGAGCATCTCATGAGAATGAGAATTCAATACCAAGTTTACACTTTATTAAAAAAAAAACACTTTTTACAAAATTTGGAACATAATTTTTTTTTATAGTTACCAAACGTGTTTCTATTCTTTTTCTACATTTCGGGAACAAAAATTGTCTGCAGTTACCAAACGTGTTTTTGTTCTTATGTATTCCAAGAACAGAAATTTTGAACAGTTACCAAACGCGTTCTTTTGTTCAAAAACTGTTCCCTGGAACAGAAACACTTTTTTCTATTTCTGTTTCCTAGAACAATTTTTGAACAGAAACACAAACAAACGCACCCTAGATTGCAAGAAGTTGAAGAAGCTCCATTCTAGAGACATCTTGACAACCAGTGTACCAAAATATGGAATTTCTATCATGCTAAAGCATTCTGTCTTTCTTTATTCAACGAGGCCTCGTAGCTCAGTCAGTGCTCCGGGATCAACGATTGAGGAAGGGTACTTAAGAACGGTCTTGACACTCATAAATATGATATAGAACAGTCCCGACACTTAGAAATTTGATAAAGAACATAATTCATTAGCCTTGGAGGTCCCAGAGACTACAACTTCTGCCAAGAACAAGCTAAAATCTGAAATTTCTCCGGATTGGTATCCATTGAAGAAGAAAGGAATTGATGGGGTAATATATGTTTATTCGTAACTATGCTGTTTCTTAAGTGGTGAGGCACCTTATAGTTAATTTTTTGCATAATGAGCTGTACTAGCAACCATGAAAAGCCATTGTTTACCTGATTTGTGCATCATTTCTTATAGATTCATATTAATCGAAATCGGGACTATGAGACTGCAGAGTGTAGAGTTTTATCTCTTTAGGCACAGAAACATACCTGATGAAATTGAGTTTTACTATGATGACCCAATCAAAGGAAGGAATGGGTATGGACACTACTAATGAGATTTAACTAGCTGAATTGAGAGCTTAAAGGATCAAAGTGAATGGACTTATAACTTCGTCAGAGTTGAGAACAATGCTGCGTCTTCTCACCAACATTATCATGCGAAATTGAAATAGTGTATATGACACTGGTATTTTGTAGTCGAGGGCCAAAAAGAACTCGAACAAAGCATTTGGATGTTTGAATAACAAAGTTTTCAAGACATCTTTCAACAGTGAGAATTAAGAGCCACCATATTCTTTATAACAAGATTCTTTATAACAAGAATTAAAAATGCAAGATTGTTCTGATTTACAAAACTAATTGATAGTTAACTAATGTCGATTTTGTTTGTATATCTACACACTCAAAAGTTGCAGAAATTCTTTAGATCTTGCAGAAATTCTTTAGATTCTTTTTTTTGGAGGAGTTCCTAATCATCCCCTCGGTGACTCCGAGTAGCAAGTGATATATCTGCACAAACATTCGATTATTTATATGCAGGCTGTTTGTATAGACGCAAAAGAAATTATAATGGACAATTTAGTATTACAAGGTGATTAATATCCTTTTTTCATTAAAAACTTACTATTCGACCAAATTCATGTCCTTTCAATGCGGATCTCTGTTTGTCCATCATCTGAAATGCCTACGAGCTTTTCTTCTTATCCATGTTTCTACCACCCCACTCAACAGTTTCTTTAAGTGTTCCCCGTTCCTTGAGCAGCTTTAGGGCACCCGACAGCCCTTTCCCCACTGCAGCTTCATGAATTATCTCATCCGGAACAACTTCCTCCTGATCCTCATTAAGAGGACCTTCATCATTACCAAATTCTTTAAATTCTATCCAGCCTCCGGGCTCATCTTTTATTTCATTATCAAATGTTACCAGTGCTTCGTCTTCATCCATTAAGACATCTTATGTGTCAAGCTTACGAGAATCTGGAACGAGGGGTAATGGCACAATTTCAGTAACTCACTTGATAAGAAAATAACATCACATATCCTTTTAGACACCAAAGACCATATCAAGCAATTGGTGGATATAACACCGATTTGAAGAGGAAGTAATTTCAATTACATGAATGAATATCAAAATTGCAATGCAAGCCCAATATGCATGTCCCTCCAGTAGAACCAACAGCTTTCTTAGCCAGCATATATCGTGAAAACTAACTGGTTTTAAAACTAAGCAACTCCAATATGGCCAAAACAGTTGAATAAGTCCACCGCTCTTCAAGACAGCAATCCCCTCGACCAGCAATTAGGAATTTAGTTCGGAAGTTAAAATGCATCCCAAATAAACAAGCTACTGTGACTGCATGAGCAACAGACTGCAAGTTGTACGCGAAAAGTTCGCTTGTTTGCAAGTTGTCCAGGATGTTGTTCAATGAGACACATCAAGTGCACTGCTTGTTCGCACATACACATAAGGCAAATTCTAAAATAAGTCACTTACAAACAATCTTTCAGTATGCATACGGTAAAAGAACAAGAAATGTTGCTCATTGACCATCCAAACAATTCCAGGATTCTAAACTAAACAGCCAACTTAAACTAGTTTTGACCCAATAAGCAGCAATGCTACCCAAATCAGCAAAAGGCAGTAATCTGAAAAATCTGGAGAACAAAATAAGGGTTCCAATTCACACAAAGAACAGGGAATACCAAAAAACTGCTCATCATTTATACCTAACCATAGAGCTTTGTGAGTAGACGTCCAACTCCTGCAGAGAAGACATGTCAATGTGGTTGGCATGGCCCGATTGTTCTGGTGAAGGAAGCTCTGTATTTAATGCTGGGGAAGCTATCGCAGAGAGGAGCGCACATATTTCACGAATTAAATCTCGAAGTAACTTCTCCTCCATAACCTCAACTTTCAAATCTGAACTAGCAACCATGCCAGTAGTATCCAGAACCTTTGCTCTACCTTCCTGCAGCAGACTGGACCATGAGCTGCTAAGAGCTTGTTGAGAATGGATGAACAATGGTTGGAGGAGTGTCTCCAGCCAGGTTTCCCACAAGTCTACTGGACAAGATTTAATCAATGGGACTACAACTAAATGAACAAGCTGCCTTATATGCCGGAATTCCATGGATCGGATATTTTCCATCAATGCTACAGCAACAGAATGAATATCCGAACATTTGAAAAATGCATCACCAACAGTAGTTGATAAGCCTAGCACATTATACCTGAAAAATTGAAACAGTGGTCTGAACCTTGTAAAAGAAAGTTCTCACGGAAGAAAAAAGCAATGGCAATCTGTTAGAAAACAAAACCAAGCATCCTTAAAGCAATCTATCATGAGTTTCCTGCCTAAAGACCCTTGAGGGAGCACTAGTCTTGTGTACTAATCTACATGACTAGGTTTGAAAAGATAGTAGGAAACTAGAGGAAACTTCTGATATACGCCATAGAAAAAGTCAAATCATTGTGAAACTTTTGAACCCACATTCATTAAGAGATTAAAAAAAGTACAATTAAACTAGATGCCTCATTTCGCCAATGCTAATATTTTTTCACCCAACATTATTCTAAACAGAGTACAGTTCAATAAAATAGCACCGTTTCAGGACACTTTAGTTTGTGGTTAGTACCATTGGAGAATGCCTCATATCAAATTGTTTTCAACGCCCCACCTAAAGTGTTACCAGTAAAAGTTTTACATCCTGCTGTAGTTTGTTTAAACCCCAAAAGACTTAGGTCTGACAATCTTTAAGAACAGAAATTTTAGCAAAATAGAAACATTTTTTTGATGTCCAGGAAACGTTTACAAATTTTTGGTGACCCTATTCTTTTCTTATCGGATCCACATCACGTGCTCCAATCCCCCACTTTTCTCCCTCAACTAGAAGGACGAGAAGGAAATGGGGAAATACTCATCTAGGTTAGTAAATATTCACACTTACCCACTGTCTCTGACACCTTTCAACCAGTTCCGAATATCATTTTCATTTGGCTCCGTATTTCCTTCCTTGCTCAAGTCAGTTTGAGATCCATCTGCCAAATTCAATGTGGACTTTGAAGATTTAGAAACTCTCCAAGAAGGCCAGTCTGCTCCACATTACTTATGGTCATTGCAGCCTTCAGCTCACTGGGTAACATACAGAAAACAGGAGGAGACCAGAGGGAGTGTATGGTACGAAGTAACTGCATGACAAACACAATGAAGAGCTCAAATTCGTGCAGTGATGGTAAAGGCAGGATATCATGGATTAAACACATCTACAAAAAGCATGCTTGCATACTTTTAGAAGGGGAGGCAGCATCCATGACAAATGTGAAGCCATTGGATGCATAAAAGCTGAATTTCCTATGAAGCAACTCTGCAAATTCAAATTCCCTTTTCTGTATCCACTTCTCTTGAGCGCTAGGAAATGGGCAAAACCTTACATTTTATACTCATTGAGGCCGAGCAAATTAGGCTAACCATCCAATTAATCCCTCAAATCAACAACTCTTGCTAAATCACACGATTTTCCACAAATATAGTTCAATAATTATGAGTAATCACCAGAAAAACTCAATCCATCATGGTGGACAATAGAGCAAGGAAAAATGAGCATCTTATTATCATACTATCTGCACCAATTCAAATTACAATACGAGGAATGAGAAACACAAAGGGCAAATAAACTTTTTCTGGTACCAAATATTGTTTCCATTAGTCATCTGACCAATACAACAATGCTCAGAAACTGTGGATCAATATAAGTTATTCAAAGACTATACTAACACATATCAACCTTGCACTCTGTGATGTGAAAGAAATATTATGACACTGCTAATTCTGACTCGATCAATAATTGAAAGAAACTAGATATCTTACAAGTTTAGCACCAAATTACCTTTTTACAGGAGCAACTGCATTAGCTTCAAGCTTCAAGGAAGACCCATGGATGTTAGTCCTTGGTCTGTCAAAGATTTCCCTGAAAATTTTACCAGTTATAACATCCATTAGCCCACTAGTAGTAGCCTCAGATACTAAAGGACAGGACCACCAACTCTGACGTCCAAATAAATGAAAACTCCTCTTAAAGCATCATTAAGCATATGAGGTGGTTGTTGTCATACCTTCTGAAGTAAGGAACTGGCATCGAAAGCTTTCTCCCTTGAGTTAAGTTCCTCGATAGGTAAAACTCCGCTACAATTGAGAGGAGATCCTTCATCTCAGCCCCACTAGCTGCGATCAAGACTCTACCATGGAGTTAATGGTTATTTTTAAATTTCGGACCAAATCTCCCATGAAATCTGAGAGAGCGCTCTGAGTGGAAAATTGAAAGTTAGGGTAGACGAGAGAAGGAATGATGGGCAGGCGATGCATGTCAGTTTCCACTGAGTGAAGACCCGTTAAATCAGATACTAGAGACATATCTAGTCCAGCCTTTTCAGCACAACTCAATCCAGACATGCTAAACTCAAAGACTTCTCTCTGCATGGTGGATTGTTCGGCAATTCCAGTGCCTAGGGGCCCAGTAGTTGAGTGGACATCTGCAATCATAATAAATAAACCATTACTTGACCATCCCCTCTCACAACAAGTAACCTGTTTCACTGCAAAGAGCACTGCAACACATGTCCTACAAAAGCTATATTGTTTTCTTTAGAAGCAGATCTTGGTTTCAGTTATCTCCTAAACCTATATAGATGGTTCAGCACTTTAGCCAGTTCTACCAACCCCAACAGTAATCCCGCATTTGTTGTTGAAATTCAGTTTCCATGAATTTTCTGACCATACAAATGCAAGTGCCTTGACTAAATTGCTAGTTCAGTTTCCATTAAGCTTATGATTCTAGAAATTCATGTGGCCTAATATAATTGCTTATACCGTCAAGCACTTGCAAATGCATACAAATTCAGATTCTTAAGTTGTTTTGTGGTAAGATGATTTAAAACAGTAAGGGTGATAAATAATAGTGGCCCCAAAAAATTTCATTATCTCTGTGGCATGAAGGGTGAGATTTTCATCAAATGAAATCAATGACTTGAAGCTTGTAATTAACAAATTTACATGAGAAATAAATTATACCCAGAAGGAACGCGAGCACTTTACTTTCAAGGTCTCTCCTTTTGGACAAGCTGACATATAACGTGAATTGATTTTAAAAAAAATAAAAAATAAAAGAGAGAGATCTTCAACTGAGTATTGCGTGCATACCTTGCAAATCTAGAATCACAGGATCTTTCTCCACAGAATCAATCTGCACACACCGCTTTGCTGCTAACAGTACATATAGGGGTTCCACTGCCTCCTTGAATTGATTAGGACTGAGGGTCATGGATCCCAATCTTATAATGTCTTGTCTTGTCCTAGCAGCAGGCAAAATTGGCTGAAGATCCTGCACTTTCTATAATTAGATTTCCCGAATGCAGGATGCAAAATAACAAGGAACTGATACCTGACCAACATTAGCCATTTCATAATCTAACATAGAACAAAAGAAAATCCCTAGCAAACATCACTGCAAATAGATCTAAACCACCCTAAACAATTGAGGAGGTCAGAATCAACAAAGGCAAAGCTTCGCAACGTGCAAGCACCAATGAAAAGCAAAATTTAATTGCAACTTCACGACACTCTTTAAACCCGAAATCACCAAACTTGGAGCATCAAGCCACGGAGGTCAAGATGGAGTTGTAAAAATTTCAATCTTTTAGACAGAGTGGTGAAAAAACAAAAAACTCGTGATCAAGAGATCTTACATAGATGAATCTCCTAGAGAACCAGAGTTCTGCAACACATCAGAGAGCCAGTCAACGACGTGCACAGTGCATCGAAACTCACAAAAGCCGCAGCTAACGACGAGCTACAGAGCTAAAACACCACACGACCCAATCAAAGACCAAACGCCAAGCAGCAAGCACGGAGCTGCCACGACAACAGAACAAAATCGACAACACCGCACAAGAATCAACCGACGGAACCTATCCAAAGCGCTTCGGCAATCCCTAGGCACGAAACCCAGTTCGTTCTGATTCGAATCCGCGACGGACGGAATCGAGAGGAACCGAGAGAAGTCGAGACTCACCCTGACGACTCTGCTCGCGCCTTGCTCCTGACCAAGAACGAGGCCCGGCGGATAACCATGCGAAGCCATTAAGCAGAGCTCCGCCATCATCGACCAAGAACGAGACGAGGAGGGGGCGCTTGGGGTGAGTGAGAGGGCTCGGGACAGAGAGGAGAGGAGTGCTTGAGGAAGAGAGAGGCAGAAGCGGAAAGAACAGCGTGCGCTCCGTTGAAAAAAAGAGAGAGAAAATGTAGCAGGTCTCTCCTTCTTCGCCGCGCCGTCGACCCCGCCCAAGTCCGCCGAGATCTCCCTCGCGACCGAGCGGACCAGCGTCAGGGACAGCGCCCGGTCAACGGCGGGGAGCTTGGTGCCGCTCGGGAATGAGACCGAGATGCCAGAGGCAGATGAGCAGCGAGGCTTTTGGGCAGGCGGAGGCCGAGGCGGAGCCGGAGAGGGAGGCGGAGGAGGTGGGATGCGCGGAGAAAGAAACGGAGGAAGGCTAGTGTTCTTGGTTCTTTTACGAGGGGAGAGAGAATCCGCCCATTCAAGTGAGGAGGAGAGAGAAATTTTGAGCGGGAGGAATACGCTGACCGTCCTTTCGAGCCGAGCTGAACCGACCAAAAACCAGCCCTTTTTTTCATTTTCGAGGGGGTTTCACTCGGGACAAGTGTTGGTATTTGAGTGGCTTGTGCGCGCCACGTCAGCAGATGACGTAGCGTGCACAAACCACTCAATATTTTCTCGGAAACAGGGGAAGGAGACCAGGAAATAGAGTTCCCTCCTAAAAATCATGCCGAAAACGAAGCGAGGAGCTAGTGAGTACCAACTTTTCTATTGAACCCCCACAAACAAATTTTGCATTGTGAAAGCTCTAAATGCACCTTGAATGAGGGAGTTTAGCCAGTCGACGACCTCTCCCTCTGAGGCTTGAGTCTCGAGAGTAGCGTGTAATCACCGAGCCCATTCACCGATCAGCTCTGCAGTGTGCAATGATAGGATATGTGCTTCAGGCTTTGCTCCTGCAAAACCACGGCCAAATCTCTGTCCTTGTTCTTCCGCCTTAGGAAGAAATGGCCCTTCCTACTCCTCCAGTCACTTGACAAATGCCAGAGCAGGGCGGAAAGAGAAGCGAGCGAGCGCCATAGTAGGGGCCCTTGCCTCGCCGGCGATGGCAGGGAACGGCTGCTTGACGAACTTCGAACGAACGCCGAAGCAGCAAGGAGTGCGCAAAGAGAAGCAAGCGAGTGTCAGAGATGGGGCGGCCGTAATGTGGTTTGTTGATGTTGACAGGGGAACGACCGCTTGACGAACGCCAGAACAAATGCCGGAGTAGCAATGAGAGCGGAGAGAGAAGTGAGCGGCACCAGAGTAGGGTGCTTGTAATGTAGGTTGTCGACAACGACAGGGAACGGCGACTTGACGCACGGCAAAGCAGAAACAAGCGTAGAGAGATTTTGGGATTCAAAATTTTGAAACCTCCGTCGGGTGAAAGAATCGCAGCTGTTGGAGAGTAAAGAACCGTGCGGAGCCTCTGCTTCATTTGAAGAGGAAAGAGAAAAGTCCTTGTGCCATGATAAGTGCATTGCATATGAGAGAGAATGTATAGGCTGTGTAGGCTAGGGGGAGAATGGACGTCTGTAGGCTAGGAGAGGGTATGAAGAAGCTAGGGAGAGGTGAAAGAAAGAAAAAATGCAAAAGAGAGTAAGGGGGCCCACTTTTTCATGTAGTGTCGTGTGAGTGGTCAAGGACCATGCTAACATGGCGCTCCCGAACCACCTAATATTTTTAGAAAATATTGGGTACATTTAGTCTTCATCTCAAATTGCGCCATGTGTTCAGCATGGCCCACATTGTCAGGGAAATTTCCCCGCACTTTTCTCACTCCTGTCTCTTCTCTCTCCCTCATCTGCACCATTTTCCCTCTCCTCTCTCTTCTCTCTCCCCACTCTGCACGATTTCTCCTTCTCCTCTCTCTTCTCTCTCCCTCCTTTGCACACTCTCTCGTCTTACTCTCTAACTCCAATTGCTTTTTTTTTTTTTTTTTTTTTTTTTTTTTTTTAAATGTGTGGATTTCTATGTGTTTCCAATTCGACCCATTTTAGGTCGCTTTTGTCTTCACCGACGCTAGGAATCGGGGCTTCTTGGAGGGGTGTGGGTTCTCCACCTCATCGTCCACGTTGCTGGAGAATGCGAACCGGGGGGAGAACTCCGGGAGTGCCGGGGTGTTCCGGTTGAACTCACAGTGCCCCTGGCTTTGCATGCGAGTTGACCTCACGCCCTCCGAGACGCTCACCCTGTTGGCAATCGAGGCGGCGGCGATAGTGGCCGAGGAGGCAGGAGTGGGGGCCTCATAGTGGTACCTCTTGTGCCCACCGAGAGCTTGGCCGGTGGGGAAGCTCTTGTGGCAGATTGAGCACTCATGCACCTTCTTGGACATACTGGAGGAGGTGGTTGTCGCGGAGGTCGAGGTGGCCGGCTGTTCGTCCACACCGGCGAAGAGAAAGTGTGTTGGGAGAGAGGAGAGAGGAGAGAGAAAATTGAGAAGAGTCGGGCGAGAGAGCGTGCAAGGGGGAGAGAGACGAGAGAGAGAGAGAAAAGTGGGGGGAATTTGAGGTGCCTTCTTATTTGCACGTTGGAGAACCACCTCCAAGCTGACCGAGACCGCCTTGGCCGCCATAAACGCGGCCTTGGCGCCTCCCAAACGCTCTTGCCCGCCACCGGAGCCGCCCGTGCCCTCTCCCGCTCTCGCTCGCTCTCTGGCGATTGACATAGATTCTAAATTAGTATATTTACCGTAAATTTACCATTCATTAATTTCTATACTACGAAAAATCATAAATTGATACATCTATGGCAAATAGAGAGATACATTTGTTAAATGTCACTTGTCATTCAACTAAAAAATTCGACTGCAAAATTTAATGAGAGCTAATAGAAAGTAAATTTGGAGTTTTTAATTATTAGAAAATTCATCATACTAGTGATGAGTTTTATGAGACTAACCCTATATTTTATTTCTTTTGGACAAATTTAGATATTTTCATGCTGGAACATAGATTTGTTTGAAAAATATTTTAAAAAAAAGATCTCAAAACTAAAAAAATTATTTCGAACAAATCTACATACAGGAGGGGAAAAAAGCCATGATTAACACAGTACATATAAATTATACTTACGATGGTCGCTATTGTTGCTTGAAAGTAACAATGTTCAATCGGTATCGAATCAAATAAGTGACCTAATGAAAATGGTATATCAATGGGGATTTTATTTCGATTGGACGTAACGTACGCTACTCGTTGTATTTGGCTCTTAATTTTGTCCAGTGATGCCCAATTTAAAGTCTTCGAAGAGTGACGATGTCCTTGTTAAAAAGAAGCAAAGTTTTGCATGTCCGATTTTTTATTTGACAATCGACTGATCACGTTCAAATAGTGAAAAGCGATGGTCAACGACGGGTTTTCACTCTCTATGCCAAATGATGAAACTAGCCCGCTAATTCACTCGAGATGATTTTTTTTTTTTTTTGTGGGACCACAAATTCACTTACGATTAGTTCATAGTTTTTTAGCATGAGCCATTTTTGAAGTAAATGAAAATTGAAGAGACTAAAGGAAGGCGTATCTCCCTCAAATAGTAGAGAATATTAGGTACCCTAAAAGTGCTACGTTATTTTAATCAACATGTGAGCTTCACCCAAAACAAAAATGTGGACATAAAACTCCAGTAAAAAGAAAAAATTGGATCTGAAAAAGTGGGGATTGTCGGAGTAGATCTAGGGTTTCTTGGGAGAGATAGCTTTGAGCAGAGCGGAGTGTGGAAGCGAGTTGTCGATGGAAGATTAGATGAGAAAGCAGAACGAATGCTTCTTGAATGCGAGTGGGGAGGGAAGGAGAAAGCCAAGCCTCGGGAGAGAGTGTGATTCAGGAAGAAAGAGGTCGGGAGGAAGAGGCCGTGGAGTAGAGAGAGGGGCCATTGAGTGTGTTTGGTTCAATGTTTTGAAAGTTCATTGGAAAAATGTAAAGCAGTTTAGCCTAAAGTACTTTAGGCAAATGCAAAAGTCTTTTAGTAAACTATGTTTTGAAAAGTAACTTTGAGAGAAATACTATTCGGTAGAAAACATATTTGAAAAACTCTTTGAGTGATTAACATTAGTTTTTTTAAATTTTATTTGTTTAAAATTGAAAAAAATGATGTATGCAACTTTTAAATATAAATTTTAACAGTAATACTAAAAAAATTAAATACACATATAATTTTTTTTAAAAAAGACCAAACCCTTTATCGGAATTTTTAAATTTTTATTTGCTTAAAATTGAAATAAAAAGATGTATGCAACTTTTTAAATATAAATTTTCACAATAATGCTAAACAAAATCAAATACATATATACAATTTTTTTAAAAAAAAAAAAGACCAAATCCTTCGTTGAAATTTTTTAATTTTTATTTGTTTAAAATTGAAAAAATAATGTATGCAACTTTTTAAATATAAATTTGAAAATAATGCTAAAAATCAAATTCATATATATATAATTTTTTTTTAAAAAAAAAGACCAAACCCTACATTAGAATTTTTAAATTTTTTATTGTTTAAAATTGAAAAAAATAATGTATGCAACTTTTTAAATATAAATTTTGACAATAACACTAAAAATCAAATACATATATATATATTTTTTTTTAAAAAAGACCAAATCCTTTGTTGGAATTTTTTGATTTTTTTTTTAAATTTTTTAATTTTGAAAAAATAATGTATGTGACTTTTTAAATATTAATTTGAAAATAATGCTAAGAAATCAAATATATATATAATTTTTTTTTTTTTTTAAAAAAAAGACCAAACCCTTTTTCGGAAATTTTTAATTTTTATTTGTTTAAAATTGAAAAAAATAATGTATACAACTTTTTAAATATAAATTTTGACAATAATGCTAAAAAAATCAAATATATATGCTTTTTTTACGAGCAAATATATATGCTAAAAAATCAAATATATAAATAATTTTTTTAAAAAGACCAAAATATATTTAATTTTTTTTTTTTAGCATTTATATATATTTGATTTTTTAGCATTATTATGGCATTTAAAAATAATAATAACAAGGGTAAAATCAGAAACTTGAAGAATGAGTGAACCAAGTTTTGGAAGAAAAAAATAAGTTTCAGTATTTCGCCATATGTTGAAAGCTCAAAGCTAATCCCTACTAGTATTAGGCTTTTAGCTTTTCCAATGCTGACTTTCATTTGAAAGTTACTTCAAAATGATTGCTAAATAGTCCAGCATTTCCCCAAGAGGTTTTGGAGGGTGAAAGCCAATTGAGAATGTTGAACTAAATGCACCCATCATCGGGAGGGAGTGTTGCCGTTGTCGGAAAGAGTGCAATTCGGGAGAGAATGTTGTCGGATCAAGAAAGAGGGGAGAGAGTGAGAAGAGAGAGGAAAGAGAAATGACGTGCTAAGTAAAGATAGAGAGAAAGAGAGGAGAGAGTGAGAAGAGAGAGGAAAGAGAAATGACTGCGTTGAGTAAAGATAGAGAGAAGAGAGAGTAGAGCGCGCTGGTTTGAAATTGGCTCACGTGGAGGGTCTCGAAGACACGTGACTGGTTCATAATAGAATTGACGGGGCACGTTTATGATATCTAATATTTTCAATAAATGAGGAGTAGTAGTATAGATAACCAAAACGGAATATACAAGTCAACAGGTGCATATGGGGCTTGAACCGAAACGCCCCATGGCAGCTGAGTCAACCGTGGCGGCGACGCTGTCGACTGCCCTGCAAGGGCGACGATTGTTGCAACGGCCGTAGCGATTGCTGGACGTTCAAATCACGTACGGCTCCTGTGCTCGAGATCTGCAGCCGTGACGACACGGACCCTGATATGGAGCGTAGGCTCCAAGGCTGCTACCATCGCAGCTGCATGGCCAGCCTCGGTGATGTCGGCTGTGAGGGGCGGTGATCGTTGTGACGGCCATCGCCATTGCGAGCGACACCGTCTTGACCAGCAATGGCGATGACGACGTGGACCTTTGTGGGGAGGAGAGATTCAGCGACTTCTGTGACCGCATCGTCCGCAACCGCGATGACTGCTGTTTCGCCGAGCATGGCTGCGTGGAACGCCTACTTAAAAATGACCTTATGTTTCTTAAAAGGCCAAAATCTGAGGTTCCAAATTAGATTATTTCATCTCCAATCAGTCAATTTGCAGTAGCTCAGAGAGTCTTACCACTTTGGAACAGGATCATCACCAAGTTACCACCCTTCAACAATAGTCAGGCATGAAGTTCCACGGCTGTCCACATCTTTCTGGAAGCCTAGCGGAGGATGATTACACTGGAGCGAAATTTTGGCAGAGACTGAAGCTTCTTGCAGTATCGTAAATCAACCATTTGGAGATTTAAGAGGCAACAAACGCTCTCAGGCAAATGGGGAATTTGGGTATAGGACAGTTTTAGGACTCTCAAAGAGGATAATCCCGCAAGATCAGAGTCCATCTGAATCTCCAAATTCCGGCAGAGAGAAAAATCTATCTCTTCCAACTTTGGCAGATATTGTATTGCTTCAGGAATTCCTTTTATGTGCGTACCTTCCATCTTCAGCACTTTCAAATTTTCCAAATGCTTGACTGAATAAGGCAATTCATCAACTCCCGTGTTAGACAGGTCCATAAACTGCAGATCCTTGAGCTTTCCAATGGATCGTGGAATTTCAGTTAATTTCTGACAGTTCCTTAAAGATAGGCGTTGGAGTTTCTCCAGTGACCCGATGGAAACTGGAAGGGTCTTTATAGCAGCTCCATCCAGTGCAAGATTAGAGAGAGATCGTAAGTGATCAATCTCATATATTTGTTCTAACCTTGCACACTTGCAAGCACTAAGAGTCTCAAGTTGCTCCATAGAATCTTTTTGGAATTGAATCTTATCAATAAAAGTCCCATCGATCACAAGCTCTTTTAAAGCCGTCATGAAACCCAGATCTGGCAGCTGGTCCACATTACAAGACTTCATATTTATGGAAACTAAGCTGCCTAGGTTTTTAATGGATGAGCCGATCAAATATAATTTGGAACAACATTCCAGAATCAATCTTTCTAGTTTAATTGGAGCAGGGAATTTTGGAGATTCAAGTAACTCAGGACAACCTGTCAGGTTCAAAACTTTCAATTTCTTCGCATTCTGCAAATCAATGAGACAATAAAAAAGAATGAGTACTTGAAAATCGTAGGATCGGCAAGATAAAAATAAATGTAATCTCTACCTCTCCAATCAGCTCCCAACCACTCCAACCTTGATTTACCCGGCTCCATGACAGATCAAGAATGATCAAGTTTTCGACATTGAAATGCGGAAGTCCCAGGGTCTTTTCAGGGCACATTTGCCAATCCAACCATCTTAAGTTTGCAAGAAGATTCTGAAGATTGCCTTCAATATATGCACAGTCAAGTTTAAGGAACCTTAAATTCCACAGAGGATAAAATGCTTCACAAGATAAACAAGCATCAGTTCCATGATCAAACATGAGTTCAAGTGCTTGAACTTTTTCAGTGCCCTATGAATTAAACAAAAGTTAGCTGGATGAGAAAACCATCAAGAAAACGTAGAAAATGATCATTGTCTAAGTTAAAACGAATGATTAAAAGACAAATAAATAGAGAAAGGCATCAACATTGTCCACTTGAGGAATCATTTGTTGTCCTTGCATTTACCTTCCTTTCCTTTAGTGTGGCTAAAGCTTCCTCATGATTCCACAACCTGCTTCGCCTGAAAGGCTCTTCGGGGTTCTCCTTCCGTACTAATTCCCTACCAAAGTTTCTTAATTGGTCATGCATCCACAGCTCATTATTCTCTCCCACTTTCACCAAAGACCTGACAAGAAGAGCTTCAATGCCCTCTAGAGGAAAAAATTTACAGTCATCCCACATGTAAATGGCAATTCTCTTGTCCCTTCCAATAAGAAAACATGCTACATCCAGAAATATCTTTCTCTGATTTTCATCTAAATCTTCATAACACATCTTCAACACCTTTTCAACTTTCTCGTGAGGAGCATCTTTCAATTTCTCCAATGTATCTTCCCACACTTCTTTTGGTTTTAGAAATAAGCAAGAACCCACCATTTCAAGAGCTAAAGGGAGCCGACCAGTAGCTGATATAATGGCTCTAGAAAGAGTACGATCGACCTCTCCGACATAATCCTTCCCGAAAGCATGCTTACAAAAAAGTTGAAGAGCTTGACCTTCTTCCATTGCCTCTGTTGCGATAGGGCGAGCGATCGAACAATAATATTGACAGAAAAAAGAAAATATATCGAACACCAGATTTACGTGGTTCGGTCGTAAAGACCTACGTCCACGGGGAGAGCGGCAGCGAATTTCACTATAGATCAAGCGATACAAGGAGATTACACACTCAAGTCACTCAAACACTCTCTCGGTGTTTCCCAAACCCAATTTATCCCAAACCCAAAGTGTTTATAAATAAACAACTCACTTGGTATAAACTCAAGACACAAAGTTACCGCGCGTTCAAGCTTAACACAATACGCTCTACGTACGGCGCGTATCTCTTCAAAGCTTCGCGCGGAGGACTTGCGGCTACGTTGATCGTCGAACGTACAACTTCATACGTCGGGTTTTCTTTTCTATTTAAACCGACTTCACGCGCACACCAAAAAAGGAAATACGTGTGTGCCCAAGAAAAGTCAAATTCTTGACTTGGGCCCACCGATTTTGTCTACATGCAGGGACTTCTTCATTAAGCGTGGAGTGTGCGTGCCCAAGGTCAAACTTTTGACCTTGGGCCCACCAATTGCAATTCTTCATGCAGAAGGACTTCACGCGCAAACTCCTTCGGCGTGGATTGGATGAGGAAACTTGCTCCTTTTAATTTTATTTCCTCTTTTTGTAATTCCTTCGCGAGTTCATCAAATTTCGCACTTTAGCAAACGCTCAAACTCGAGTCATATTTAACAATCTCCACCTTGGCTCGACGTTTGAGCCAAGTCACAATCGCTTCGCAAAAATTCAAACTTTGCTGCTACTTTCCCATAGCCCCCGATGGGCTCAACCGCCATAGATATTATCCAAGTCCAAGCATCGCTTGAACTTCGCCATAACCGAGGACCTCATCGAATACCAACTCCACATGCACCTTTAATCGCTCCGCAAGGATTTTTCGACATAACCTCCTCAACCGAGATAAAGTAAAACCATTATTGCATCCATATCGTCGGGAGATCGAATATGTACCTTGTCAATATCAGCAGATTCACAACCGTTGGCTCTATAGGCTCCACCTCGCTATGAGCACCATCGTGTCGATTACTTTGCTAGTACCGTATACGCTACCTCGGGAGTTTCGGTCGCAACTCCACCTCAAGCTGAACACCGTTCGGATCCGTTTGAATATTGCTATAATCACTCCTAGCCAAAAATATTGGAGACTCATCAAGGGTAACTTCTTCTGTTAACGGGTGAATTTATATCCGGGCACCAAACCGATTGCCCCACTCAGCTTGTGCATAGCCATGGAATATGCACCTTGCCCTCCAATCAAGCTTACCATCACTCACTTGAAAATAACACGGGCAACCAAACATTCTAATAATAGAATAATCAGCAACGTTACCTGACCACACTTCTTCGGGAGTCCGATATTCAATCGCCGATCGATGGGGATCTATTCACCGGGTAGCTTACCGTACTTAGCACATCGGCTAGAATTCTTCTAGCAATACCAGCACTAGAGATAATTTTACGGGCCATCTCTAGTAATGTTCTTCTCGTCAATTCTGCAAATTGTTGTGATTTATTAGCACTAGTGCGGTGTTTCACTATGCTCTCTTTCATGCAGAATTTATTTGCCAGCTCCGAGCAGAACTCCATGCTATTGTCAGTCTGCACGTGTTTGATCGACTTACCAGTCTCCATCTCGATCAAATCTCTTAAGTGCGTGATCCTGACACCAGCATCAAACTTGTGCCTTGGCACAAACACCCAGGTCTTCCTCGAGCGGTCAAAAGACTCTCGAACGGATGCATCCGACGTCTCCGCAGCGAAATTTGTCCTTTGTCTTACCTTGAAGTTTATACAGGCCTCCGTGCTTAATTCCTTTCATTATCACCAAGGCACCTCGTACAACCTTCAGAACTCCACCTTTTGAAGAATACTTGTAACCAGCTGAATCTAGGGCACCCAAGGAAATTAAGTTCTTTTTCAACTCTGGAACATGCCTTACTCCAGTCAAAGTCCTCACAATACCATCATGCATTCGATTTTAACATCACCAACACCCACAACATCGCACTCGGCGTTGTTCCCTAACTGGACTTTATCACTACCCGTGCAGCGATAAGTGATAAACCAATTTCTATTTGGTGTGACATGAAAAGAACAACCAGAATCCAAAATCCATCCATCAAGCGATGAATCATTAGTGACAGACAAGACATAATCGGCACTATACGCTACAGCTACAACATTATCTGCAGAATCAACCATAACTCCTTTACCCTTCTCATTCTTCAGCTTAATGCAATCCCTTCTAAGATGCCCCCTCTTGCCACGGCTCCAAGCAGACAACATTAGCAGTCCTAGGTGACTACGTCATTCATATTAGTACTACTATTACCCACACGTGTTATAGATCTTCCTCTATTTTCACCTACTAAAGCAGCGAGATACATGTTCGCGATTCTCTTCTACGAATATCCTCGCTCAGAATTAAATCTCGAACCCCATCAAACGTCAAACTTGTTGACCCCGGAAAATTACTAACAGCGTAAGTAGTATTCCAACTATTAGGCAATGAGGATAACATAATCAAAGCACATACCTCATCTTCAAAATCAATCTCAACTAAACTCAATTGACTAACAATCACATTGAATTCATTGATATGATTTGCAAGCGCGCACCTTCGCTCATCTTCAAATTAAACAGGACGTCGCATCAAACGGACCTTGTTGATCGCGAGAGGGCTTCTCGTACATATCCGACGGGGCTTGCATCGGATCGGCGGTGGTCTTCTCCTTCAAGATGTTAAACGCGACGTTACGAGCCAACGTCGGCGAATAACACCCATAGCTCGTCTATCCAGCAAATCCCAATCAGCTTGCTTCATCGTCTCCGGTCTCTCCCGGATAAGGGCAAGTGCGTTTCATCCCGATAAAGATAATCTTCAATCTGCATCTTCCGAAACTAAAATCCTTACCATCAAATCTGTCGATTCTCACTTTTACTTCTTACGTCGCCATCGATTCGCTTCAACTTAGCCAAGCCAGCTCGATACCAATTGTTGCGATAGGGCGAGCGATCGAACAATAATATTGACAGAAAAAAAGAAAATATATCGAACACCCAGATTTCGTGGTTCGGTCGTAAAGACCTACGTCACGGGGAGAGCAGCAGCGAATTTCACTATAGATCAAGCGATACAAGGAGATTACACACTCAAGTCACTCAAACACTCTCTCGGTGTTTCCCAAACCCAATTTATCCCAAACCCAAAGTGTTTATAAATAAACAACTCACTTGGTATAAACTCAAGACACAAAGTTACCGCGCGTTCAAGCTTAACACAATACGCTCTACGTACGGCCGCGTATCTCTTCAAAGCTTCGCGCGGAGGACTTGCGGCTACGTTGATCGTCGAACGTACAACTTCATACGTAGGGTTTTCTTTTCTATTTAAACCGACTTCACGCGCACACCAAAAAAGGAAATACGTGTGTGCCCAAGAAAAGTCAAATTCTTGACTTGGGCCCACCGATTTTGTCTACATGCAGGGACTTCTTCATTAAGCGTGGAGTGTGCGTGCCCAAGGTCAAACTTTTGACCTTGGGCCCCCAATTGCAATTCTTCATGCAGAAGGACTTCACGCGCAAACTCCTTCGGCGTGGATTGGATGAGGAAACTTGCTCCTTTTAATTTTATTTCCTCTTTTGTAATTCTTCGCGAGTTCATCAAATTTCGCAGCTTTGAAGAAACGCTCAAACTCGAGTCATATTTAACAGCCTCAACCTCGTATATTTGAGCTGTTACTTTGGCCTTTTTAAAGACATCTTTTTTCATAGATGTCACAATAATTCTGCTTCCAGAACCATAACCCGTAAGGTCACCCGCAATTTCATTAAGCTGTTCAGAATCACCCACGTCATCAAGAAAAAGTAGAACCTTCATATTGCTGAATCTGTGTTTGATAAAGTGCATAGCCTCGTCAGAAGTACTGAACTCTTGGCTTCCCCTATTTACAAGTTGAGAAACTAAATTACTTTGCAAAGTCTTGAGCCCTTCAACCTGGGTATACCTTTCTCGAACATGCTCAAGATAGGCACAGCCATCAAAGAGATGATAGAGTCGGTTGTAGACGATCTTTGCAATTGTAGTTTTGCCGACCCCAGGTATACCACATATTCCAACAACGCATCCCTCGTTGCTAAATGTTTCAACAGCTTGTCCGTTACGAAAGTCAACATCAAGCTTCCTCATAATCTCTTCTATATGATGGTCGATTCCAACTAGATATTCAGTCACGACTAAGTCAGGCTTCTTTAATTGTCGCAAGACATCCGAGACGACTAGCTGTATGAGCTTGCCATGATGCCTGCCAATGTAAGTAATGAGAGAGCTATGACAATCTGTACTTACAATGACTTGACAGTAGACAAAATGTAAGATAAAGAAGATTGAGTTAAAGACAATGCAACACGGTGTATGAAAATAAGATTCGCATCAGTTAACCCATTCTTGTTCATTTAATAGATTGTATCAAAGTGGAATTCAGTGAATGTGTAATTTGGGACAGTGAGTGCATTTTACTCGAGGCAGAGCCGTGTAGTATGAGACGAGCAGCGGAGATTGGATTACCCATCATTCATTTCAGCCAAGTTCAACCCTTTTATTTCTCCAATATCTCGGAGAGCCTTCTTCCACGCATCAATCCTCTTCCTGCCAACTCCCTCATTTTTAAGTTTTTTGAAGGACTCTCCAAAAGACCCCGTGAGGTGTTTGACATCAGAGATATCAACATGATAGAATATGGGAATGATCATTTGTTTGTTGTTTTCTCTGCACGCTAACATTTGCTGCAGCTCCATGAGGCAGCTTTTGCTGGAAGCATAATCCTTTGAGATGATGGGTATGGCTATCTTTGATTGCTTGATCGCGTCAGTGAGTGACGGCTTGATCTTTTGTCCGACAGGTAGCTCTTCATTGTCTCTGTAAACATGGATCCCCCTTCCTCTGAGGCTGGTGTAGAGGCAATCTGTAAATCCCTTCCGGGTGTCTGGCCCTCTGAAACTCAAGAAAACTTCATAACTTTCTGATAAGGTGATAGATGCTGGCAATGATGTCCGCAATTCACTTGATTCCTGTCACCAAACTTAAATCAGTAACATGTGGATTCCTGCCAAGTGAAGCTAAATTCCCACTCGTTTGCTCCTCATCAAAAGTAAAAGTTGCTTAGCCAAATGACAATGCATAGCATTACACTCTCATGGTTTCGAGTAAAACTCCAAGAGCATCCAAACATTTCTTTTTTTTTGTAGGAGGAAAATTGAACATCTCAAAGGAACTCAAAAACGTTATCTCTTGTTTCGAGCATTTTCTGAGCGAAGTTATTAATTGGGAAAACTACTCTATTAGACGATCTTTTCAGTTGAAGAGGTCCGCCATATCAATTAGGAAGAAGAAACATATGCAAAACCAGTATTCAAAGAACCAAGCCAAGTGCTGAAATGAGACATTAGAAGTGACACCAACCGCGTTTCCTCTGAGGTTTTTACCATGTATACGGTGACCGCCTCGGCGATTGAAGCCAAATCAACTTGTTTTGATTTCAGAAACGCGCATGAGAGCACGATGATCAGAAAGGCGAGCAGCCCCAACGCCCAGTTCATCTCTCTCTCTCTCTCTCTCTCGCAGACACAAGGCACAGGCAGGAAGACGGCAAGAGAGTGAGAATATAACTGACAGAGTAAAAAACTCTTCTCCGGCAGGCACGATCCTAGAGGCTTGTGCAGTTCTGCATTAAACGGGCGTTTCTAAGATACTTCACTCAACAATCGCAGCCTTCCGGCTAATATTGTCACTTTCACTTGTTTTACCGATTGCCGTCCATTAGGACTAATAAGTAATATAATAAGAAGAATGATTATTATCATTAAAAATCATAAAGTATACTCATGGTTATGCCAATACCCCAAACTTTTTACTGTGTCACAAAAACAATCTTAAATTGTGTCTACTGTAGCCCTACTTATCCCGAACTTTTTTCCATGTCACCAAAACTTTAAACATGTATGGGTATAACAAAAAAAAACATAAACTTTTCGTCACACAAGTATAAATTTAAGATATTGGTGATATGAAATAAGTTTTGATGATGGTGTCACAATGAACGAAGTTGGGAATTTGTGTGGTAGATAGAGGATATTTCTATTTCGCTAGTACAAATTTTGGGTTTTGGCAACACAATAAAAATTTGGAGTACAGAGGTGTGTATAGTTTAGGACTTTTGGTATTATTTTTCCTAAAAAGTATGAAGCTATTTTCACTTATATATGAATGAATGCACTATGTTTTCGCTAAGTAGATAATATCACCCTTAATGGCTTCCATATACACACAGGTTTCTTTAATTAAGTTTCAAAATTTCATCCTTCTTCCGATTTTAAAAATTTAAAAATAGCCTCTTCTCCGTCATTGCAAACACGTCCATTCTTTGAGACCCCAATCACAACTCAATTATGCGGTGCACTTATTTGTTAATTGATTAGTCTAAAAGAAAGATCAAGTTTCTATTTATTAAATAGAAAAGTTGGTGATTCTGCGGTGATATTGATGGAATACTTTTATACAAGCGTGTAAGAAGATATCGCAATGTCTAAAAGCACACTAGGTAATGATGTCAAATGTTATACTTATTAACTCACCCGATAGTTTTCTCGTCAAAACCCTACAAATGATATTAATTTACAACAAATGAAGTTTAACGTTCATATTAAAAAATTTCTTATTTTATTTGAAGCTTTTATCAAGTTAGTTTCATCTTTTAAATTTTGCATCGGAAAATGTAATTATGATTTTATTTTGGCAAATATTTAAGAAGGATTTTTTTTAGGTTTCATCACGTTATCTCATTATAAATACTTCAAGAGGGCTGATAACGAAAAATTTAATAATGATATTCACAATAAAAAAAAAATTATTAACATTTAAATATGTCAAAAAAAGTTACTTATGTTCAAATTTTCTGGATTTTCCTTGACAAGTAATTCATAAATTTGCTCAATGTGGAAATGAAATAGGTTTCTTAGAAATTTCTTTCTTCAACAAAATTATTTTGTAAAAAGGTAAAATCTACATATAAACAAGAAGAAAACACAGTTCCTTTAATATATATAGCAACACCCACTTACAATTAAAAAAAAGGGAACATGTGATATGAGCCTAAAATTTACATGGTAATAGCCACCTTATGTTTCTTACATAAAAATAGAAAAGCTAAAAAGGAAGGAAAGTGAATAAATTTAGGGTCAACTTAAATACCAATTAGAGAATAAAGGATAATTTTGTCTTTTTAATGAAATAGGATAAATTTAATCATATAAGGGATGGCAATAACTCCATGCTATATTTTTTTTTTTTTTATAAAGAAATCAGGGCAAACCCCAGAGCTACACCATCATTCTCCTAATAAAATTGGATTCTGTCTTATCTCCTCTTAACAAATGAAAAGTAAACTTCTCGGTGGCTATCTAATGTTAGAATGTCGTTTACTTATGGTAATAATATTTTTTTCTTTGATAAACTAGTAAAGTCATTAGAAAGTTTACCTCATTATCCTTCAATCACCATGTATTTCATTAGTACATCTTTTAATATGGCTGAACTGGTCTCAACAACTCTCTCCTTTCATAAATATTAAGAAAAGATTGAGATCGATTAACAAGTTTCAATCAGTACTTGATTAAGCACAGAGGGATTTATAACTTATCTTCCTTAGTTGGAACTTGGCATAAAAAAATATAAAAATTCAAAGATCTTGTGCGTCCTAAACTTGCCAATACCGTCTAATTTTGAAAGTCACAATCGACTAGAAGAAGATGACCATTTCAATGGATGATGGGACCCTCTCGTCAACTTAACTTATATCTTTGATTAGACCTACGAAGATGACCAGAAGTGGGTTAACTTGGTTTGACATTTCCCAAGTCATGTCTACTTTAAAAGGCATAAACTATCGTAACTGAGACAAATCTGCCAGCGAGGATGAGACAGTAATCGCTATAGCATCAAGTCGAAATGACAAATCTGCCAGCGAGGATGAGACAGTAATCGCTATAGCATCAAGTCGAAATTTTCTCTTTTGTTACATAAAATAAGAAGGTGAAGAGTGCAAATAGCGTCAATAAGATTCACGTTGATAGGTCGCATGCACATTGTTACCCAATTATAAGCAAAGACATTAGCTATTTTCAATTCACATAAGTGTTTGTCCGTTTTCGTGGTTATTTGACATGATTTCTATATTTCGAATTTTAACTTTTTCTTTATATTTTAGAATTTATAATCTGACTTTCTTATATTAAGCAGCACTGGAATTTTTCTAAAAAAGTATAAAAAGTAATATCTAAAGTCATAAAAATAATTTCTAATTTTCTACAAGTTAAGTATTCTATTATTTTTAATGAAAAAATCGAATGGGAATTATTTTTACTTTATCCATCACATACTTGCTTTCGTAATTCTCTATTTCAAATCTAACGATAATTTTGTTTGGATTGGTTTTAGTTTCTAATCAGCAAAATAACAGCTCAAATGCCAAAACTTGACATGGGAGAACACTTAAGTGTCAAAAGTTAGAAATAACAATTAAGTGTAATTTTTTTTTAAAATAGGACATTTAAGTGCCAAGTCTAGTCAAACTCGCTAGAAATTCTACGTGGCAATTTTTTATTAATATTTCTCACCTACATGGCTTGCGGAAGAGTTGACTCATGAAAGAAACGCCAAAACGACGTCGTTTTATCTCAGATTTGTATTTTAATATAAATATTAATTAAATTAAATTTAAAACCAAATTATTAAAAAAAGAAAGATCGATTGCGGAATGACAAGGGCTAAGCCCTCATCGCTGCCTCCAAGGACCGGTGACAGTGGGGGAGAGTCGGCCGAGGCTGTCAAGCCTTGCCCAAGGGCATGACCCTTGCCCTAGATCCGGGCAAGGGCTTGCAAGCCCTCGTTACCAGTCGGCCAGGGTCGTCGACCCCTTATTAGGGCTTGGCGACCCCAATTAACTCTCCCCCCACAGTTGCCGGTGCTTCTTGGCGATGGCGGGAAGGTGGCGATGAGGGCTTAGCCCTCACCTTTTGCAACTTCATCTTCTTCCTTTTAAAAAAAAAAAAAAATAATTTAATTAATATTTGTATTAATTATCTAGCCACCTTGGCAAAATGATATCTTTTTTGCACTTGTCTAGTCATGTCGGCATGTAAAACGACATTGTTTTGAACTTGTCTCATTGGAAAAAAATCGCCACGTATGCAATTTGGTCGGATTTTCTTACTGTCGACACTTAATTGATCATTTTTGCTCCAATTTTGGCACTTAAGTATTACTTTCTTAACTTTTGGTACTTAAGTGTCATCCCGTGCAAAGTTTTGGCACTCCAAGGATCTAGGTCTCGTTTTTAATCAATGCCCAATTCATTGTTGTGTCTCATAAAAATCATTAACTTCCATTCGATATGCCAAAGAATAGTCACACGACTTGGGAGGAGTTTGTAGGGAAGATAACGGGTTTCAAGTAATTTCGTTTTGGTCAATGTTAGACTTAAAAAAAATCTTATGAAGATCTTGATTTTCATTAATTCTTGTATTGACTGGTGTAATGTTATATTTCAGGACGTTTTTTATTTTTATTTTTATTTTGTAGATTCAAGGATTTTTGTTTAGCCGGGGTCCAGAGTATCTTTTTCGTTTATATATTCTACTTATCGCATCACACATTTTTTGTCTCCGAAATATTATTTGTTTAAAAACGAACGTGGAGTGTATCTTTCAATAAGAAGATCATTCTAATGATTGCCTCAAAAAGTGCTGGACACTAGATTCTTTTCACTTCCTCTTTGAAAGTTATTTAATGTTTTATAATGTGGTAAAATAAAGATGGTAAAGTATCGACGATAATATTTGTGTTTGGCTTTAGCATTTTTTCATTAAAAAAAAAAAAAAGGAACGTGAACAAAGAAAATGATCATCAAGTTCCATATGTTTTGAAGAAAAAATAAATGATTTGAAAAATATTTTTCTAAAAATAATTATCTATTTTGTTTGAAATAATTAATCAATAAAAAATATTTTCATTATCCATGACAATTTATACCTAAACATTTTTGCAAACGTTAATAAAATTTTTTCATTCATTTATTTTGTAAATGACACAAATGATCAGTTTATAAAAAAAAAATTAAATTATTTTTTGCAGAAAATAAACGTACCCTAAAACGTAAGCCCAATGTGTCAAATCATGTACGGCACACCTGGTCCAAGAACTAGTGTGCTTAGATACAGGACCCGTTCCAAGAGATGATTGCAGGGTATTTGCATTAGTCAAGGTGAACTCTCTGAGAGAGGGATTAAGTAGAAGAATTTCACATCGATAGAAACAATCAAACTCTTCTTTCCAAATGGAAAGGTTGAAGACTAGACGTATCAAAGACCACTAAGTTCTTTAGGCAAGCAACGCCTTTCTATCTAGATAATCCCTATAAGATGGCTTCATCAATCTGGCTTCTTCTTAGACAAGGGTTAGTGTAGATTCCTCTAATATATATAATTCTCAATATGTATTTTCCAGAAATTAAAATTATCAAATTTGTCGATTTTCCCTGTTCCTTCTTCTATTGTCATCAATTCTCTTCAAATCAGCCGAGTCTAGCTTTGATAGCAATTATTGCGAAAGCAAGCGATCGAACACGACAATAAACCAAACAAGGAAAATGAATCGAATGTCGAAATTACATGCTTCGGTTGGTGCGACATGTGTACTCTACAGGGAGAGCAACATAAAATCTTGCTATGGATCCAAGCCTTACAATATTGATTACATCAACACTCAAGTTATTTATACAGTTTCATTGATTTTCATATCTTAATTACACCCAATAACTACATAGTATTTAGCTCTCATAATTCATCGCAAAATAACATCTTAATCTCACAAAGAAAATTACAAATCTTACCACAAGATTTATTAGCTACCAAATACTCTTGGGTTCACGTTCAATATAATTCACAAGTAAACCATACCCACCACGTAAACGGGTCACGTCAAAATTGCCATTACCAAATAATGCAGTTTGTCTCATATTCTGAATCCTATGTGCTAGGCAATGTATCGAGTGGCGTGTTTTGAAAGACATATTTGTTTTTAGGGTTAATTCCCTGAAAACCCAAAATTGGTACACTTTATGACAAATTTATCTAAAACTAATTTTTTAACCATGAAAAAATCATAAATTGATACACTTATGACAAATTTATCCCAAAGTAATTTTTTGACCATAAAAAACGTCAAATCGGTATACTTATAATAAATTTACTCTTTGTTACCTTCCGTCAAATTTAAGCATTAAATTTGTTGACCTAGAGATATATGGTGACGTAATATAGTGACATGACAATTTAACATAGCAATCCATAGGGCAAATATCACCAAAACTCTCAAACGATACATCGGTAACAAATTTAATATTATTCATATGAAAAATTTAATAGTACACCTGCGACAAATTTGGGATTTTTTGTGAAATTAATCATATGGATTTTTATGTGGACTTACCACATCCGTATAATAAGTCACCATATGTCATCCACATCAGCAAATTAGAGGTAAAATTTGACAGAAGTTAATATAGGGTAAATTTATTATATGTATATCAATTTTGGGGATTTTGGTGGTAAAAAAATTAGCTTTGAATAAATTTATCACGGGTATACTAATTTTACGTAAATTTATTATAGATTTACTGGTTTAGGATTTTTGGTTATTAAAATAATAATTTAGAATAAATTTATTGTAGATATACTGATTTGTGATTTGTCAGAGTATTGATCCTGGTTTTAAGGGGCCAGCGATCGCTTTTTTGTCTTAGAGTGTAAAATTGAGCAAACATCAAAAGATCCTGGAGTTCGAATCCTCTAATAACTGTAACAACTAGAGGACAAAGCTTGGGTGAGGCCATCCGCTGAATATTATATTTGCCAATATTGTCCAAGTTTGAAAGTCACAATCGACTAGAAGAAGATAACCATTTCAATGGATGTTGGGACCCTTTCGTCAACTTAACTTATATCTTCGATAAGACTTATGAAGATGACCATAAGTGGGTTAACTTAGTTTTAACAATTCTCAAGTCAAGTCTACTTTAAAAGGCATAATCTATTGTAACTGAGACAAATCTGCCAGCGAGGATGAGATAGTAATGGGTGCAGCATCAAGTCGACATTTTCTCTTTCGTTACATAAAATAAGAAGGTGAAGAGTGCAAGTAGTGTCCGTAAGATTCATGTTGATAGGTCGCATGCACATTGTTACCCAATTAGAAGCAAAGACATTAACTATTTTCAAATCACATAAGTGTTCGTCCGTTTTCGTGGTTATTTGACATGATTTCTATATTTCGACTTTTAACTTTTTCTTTATATTATAGAATTTATAATCAGACATTCTTATATTAAGTAACATTGGATGGATTTTATTTTTAAGTATAAAAAGTAATATCTAAAGTCATAAAAAGAATTTCATAATTTTGGGAGAACGATATTTTAAGTGCCGAAAGTTATGTATGACGCCTGCCCGTTTGGTTCGGCTTTGGGGAAATGTCATTGGGAGAATACAAATACTTTTGAGGTAAATGGGTTTTCCGAAATGCTAGATTGTTTGGTAAACTATAACTGAAAAGTGCTTTAGCGAAATGCAAGATTGTTTGGTAAACATATATTTGAAAAGCCCTTTAGTGTGATCAAATTAAGTTTTTATTTTTAGTATTTTTAAAATTTCAAAAAAGAAAAAATGACTATATAACCTTTTACATTTTCATGTTGAGATTAAAGTAAAATATATATATTAGTAAATTTATTTAAAAATTATATTAAAAGAATTTAATTATAGATTATATGCAAAGCTCAACTTTTGGCCTAGGGTTCTTTTAAGTTTGTTTTCAACTTTGAATAATTTTATTTTTAATTATTGTAGTATTAATCATCTTCGTTAATTAATGATCATTCTAGTATATTGATAAAAAGTTGGGCTATTGATAGTCAAAAGATAAAAATGACCAAAAAAAAAAAAAAGGTGAACCCAACATTTGCAAAGGGTTTTTATTATTTTTTTAAAAAAATAAAAATAAAATCCGATGAAACTCCATCGCTAATCAACGGCGGTTGGGGTGTAAGGAAGATGATTGCTTTAAAAGAAAAAGAAGTCAACGGATGAACGGTATAGGTGGACTTTGCATTTCCGAAATCTTGAAAGCCCAAGCGAGGTCCTCACCTGCTTTGGGCTTCAAAAGCATTTCAAAGGCTAGCATTTGGCCAAGGACACCTCCCAAACACCTAAATTTTTTCCCAAAGGGCTTTTAAGGCTGAAAGCCCATTGGGAATGCTGAACCAAACAGGGTTAAAAGTTTTTTTTTTTTTCATTTCGAATCACTTTAGTGCCACATTTAAAAAAAAAAATGATCGTATGAGTGCGAAATTTTGGGAGAATGATATTATAAGTGCCAACTCTAGTCTGGATCATTGGAAATCCGATGTGGTCATATTTTATTAATTTCTCAGTCCTACATGGCTCGCTGACATGCCTAGTTAGCATCTAAAAGTTGTATATAGTGATCGTAGGAATGCGAAATTTTGTTTAAGTGATTACTGTTAGCTATATGCCTTAAAGCAATCATGTAATAGTTACATGTGAGGGATTATATAATGTCAAATAAATATTCATTCATTGACCTATAAATATGAATGAGTCTATAAGATCAATTATGATTAAACCTATTCTTAAGGTGTTAATAATATGTATGATAGGTTTACAGTTATGCTAAATTTTTAAATAGTTTCCGGTTGATGAATCATTAAGAAGATATTATCACCGGTCGTGTTGGTTCCGTTGGATAAGGGCTTCATTGATCATTCCCTAAAGGTGAGGGGTTGTAAACCTAGTGGAGGCGCTTGGGGTCTTAAGCGTGATGTCAGAGTGGTGGGTTCTCCGCTAACGTCACCCCGGGTTTACCTCGTCGACTACCGGCTATACGGGGGTTCCCAGGTCACCAAAAAATAAAAATAAATCATTAAGAAGATATTGATGATCCTATTAAGACTGGTGTGTTCTCAAACTTGACCATTCAGTATTGAATATATAATGGGATGATGAGTCAGAAGTCATTGGGTATTGTGATATCTAAGCTAGAACATAGATGCTTGTCTTCGACAAGCTCACTGAACGTGATATGCATATAACGATTGGCAACATGAAAGCTTTTAGTGGGGTCAATGTTTGATCATTCATGCTTTGATCTAGTGTAAAATCCTTAGACCCAAGGCACGATGCTGACTTGTACATTGGATGGTTGTGGCTCACAAGTGCACATATTGACTATTCATCGCGTCTTTATACTTGATGGTCATAATTTTTTCACATACAGAAGTATATGCGTGTGCAATATGGAATATGTCTTCTTGTTATACATAGATATACAAGATTAATGTTCTATTCGATTTAATTGTGACATCGTATTAAAATCATTTGCTGGGGATGTAATCGAGAATGAATGGTTCATGTCTCGTAGAATACATATTAATTAGATTTGGGTATATGATCGAATTAGTGGCTTGACCAATAATTCCATCGCCTTTGTTTGATTGGGACATGGTGAGACAGAATGATCAAATTACATAGTCACTAAAGTTGACGGTTTAATTATGTTCTTGAAACATTTTACATTATCTAGGTAACCATGATATATTACTAAACGTTACTCATGATTTGTAGGAATAGGAGATTGATCTAGATAATCAATTCTTTTGATTGTGCTAATGTGTTAGTACAAGTCCTATTGCTAGTATAGTAATGAACCTTGGGATGTCACACGCCATAATCAATTAAAATGATGTTTAAACGAGAGAGATAATATTGACCAAAAAAAAAAAAACAAGAGAGATAATATTGCAAATGTGTTTGCAGTTGAGCCAATCAAATTGAGTCGGGCTAAAAATAAAAGATTTGAAAGGAGCTTTAGACTTTAGAAAGTCTGAAATATAAAGTTTGAAACCCGCTTTAGACTTTATAAAGTTTGAAATGGGTTTCGGACTTGACGGCTGAATCAAAATCTAAAGTGTATTTAGATTCAATGACCGAGTTAATAATTTGAAGTGAGTTCATAATTAATAATTGTATTAATGATCTGAAGTGAGTTCATAATCAATAGCCAAATTAATAATTTGAAATGGTTTCAAACTTAATGGCTAAATTAAATATCTGAAACGGTTTTAGATTTAATGGTCACATTAATGTTCTAAAATGGTTTCAAACTTAACGCTAAATTAAATATCTGGAATGGTTTTTATAATCAATAGGTAGTTTAATGATCTGAAATTGTTTCAGATTCAAATGACTAATTAATTTTGTGATTGTAATGGTTGCAAAGTTATTGCCTATGTAGCATCGACACGGACACGCAACACGTGACACGACACAACACGACACGTCGACACGTTATTTCTTAAAAATAGAAAATTTCGACACGTTCCGACATGTTATATATTAAATATATTTATATATATAAATACATAAATAAATAAAAATAAAAATAGCCTAGAATTAATTTACACTAAAAATATTAAATAATATCATTCAT
Source organism: Eucalyptus sp. ANBG9806169 (assembly GCA_014182395.1). Classification (NCBI taxonomy): domain Eukaryota; kingdom Viridiplantae; phylum Streptophyta; class Magnoliopsida; order Myrtales; family Myrtaceae; genus Eucalyptus; species Eucalyptus sp. ANBG9806169. The sequence goes on from CM024575.1 coordinate 44,322,666, forward strand.
TATTTTAATTTGTTACAATAATACATAAAACTTAAAGGAAAAAAACATTGTTTAAAGAAAAATGCTGAAATGATATTTTTAAATTTATTTATCTATCATATATATCATTTTTTATTACTTCTTTCATAGTAAAAGACTTTTTAAAAAACAAAAAAATTCTAAGAAAACAAAACTGAAAAAAAAATTGACCCCGTGTGTGTCTATGTATAGCATTTTTATTATTTCTTTTGTGTATATTTATATATTGACCCCACAAGTATTATAAATTTTTAAAATTGACGCCGTGCGTGTCGGAATCGCGTGTCGGAATTCTAGACTCGCGTGTTGGAGCGTGTCAGAGAGAGTTGACCACGTGTTGGATATTTCGACACTCGTTGACCGCGTGTCAGGATGTGACGAAGCGTGTCGGACACGTGTCGGAGTGTTGGACACGACACAAAGGCTTCCGGAGAGTGTCCGTGCTACATAGGTTAATGCCTACAATAAAGACTCGTAGTGGTTGCGAATTTAATGCCCAGAATAATGCTCTGTAATGATTAGAGAGTTAATGTCCGAATTAATTTCTGAAACAGTATCAGAACTTACGTTACGGTCGAATTAATTCTCTAAAACGATTTTAGAGTTAGTGAGCTGATTTAAATATGATATGGACTGATTTAAAAGGCAAATTGAGAGAGCAGATCAAGATGTTGATAATCGATAATTGAGAATGTTGATAGTGATCAACCAAGCATTTACACACGAGAGTAATTGCTAGCACAATTGTAATTGTGAGATCCCTCAATTTCTCTCTATTATTTGACATAAGATTAGTGGTGTGTCTGAACTAGAGACATGACACTTGTGCGGCTGGATCTGAAGAGTGTCAGTATCTACGTCACAAAGAGATAAGATGTTTTGGATCTGAAGAACGTTGGAACTAGTATTATCAAAAGACATCAAATGTTTGCGATCAAAATTCCAAGAACATAAAGAAACGATGTTATCAAAAGATCAGACATTCGTAGTCAGAATCTGAAGAACGTCAGAACTAATGCTGTGAGGACATTAGATATTCATGGTTAGAATTTGAAGAACGTCATAACCAAAATTTTTAGCAAGGACTAAGGGTGATGTGATTAGTCTACTTCTCATTTCTACATGCTTTTATTACAGTACACAAACAATGCTTTGGAAATACGTGTATGAACATATTTACTTCTGCTGTGAATTAGACTTTGATTCAAATTTACCTATGCATGTATTCTTGTTTATTGAAACAAACACCAACAATTACTTTAGTACCAAGCACGCCAAGTGGAAATGCCACATGCACGGATTTTTTTAAATAATATTCCAAGATATAAATTTTTAATTATAAAGGCCATGTATTATTTTTTGCCGTAATTTATCACCATTGGCACTTAAGTAATCGTTTTATCTCGATTTGTCACTTAAGTGATCCGGTGAATACTTTTGACATTAATTGAGCGCCAACATTACCCATAATTTTCTACAAGTTATCTTATTATATTATTTTTAACGGAAATTCGAATGGGACTTATCTTTACTTTATCCATCACATACTTGCTTCGTAATTCTCTATTTCAAATCTGATGGTAATTTTGTTTGGATCGATTTTTAGGTTTTAATCGGTTCCCATGTTTGATTCGAATTTTTTGTGTCCCATAAAAAATCACTTTCATTCGGTATGGGCAAGAGTAGTTGCGTGACTCGGGAGGAGTTTGTAAGGAAGACAACGTGTATCAAGTACTTTCGTTTTCGTCAACGTTCGACTCAAAAAAAATCTCATGAAGATCTCGATTTTTATTACTTCTTCTATTAACTGATGTAATGTTGTACGCCTGGATTTTTTTTTTTTTTTTTGGTGGTAGATTCAAGGATATTTGTTTACCCCGGGTCCAGAGTATCTTTTTTTGTTCATATTTTGTTTCTTTTTCTCCTGGTTGAATTGTTCATACTTTATAGTAGTTAAAATATTCTACTTATTGTATCACATTTTCGTCTTTATGAGGATTGTTTGTCTAGAAACGAACGTGGAACATATCTTTCGAGAAGAAAATTACTCTAATGATTGCCTCAATAAGTGCTATACACTAGCTTCTTTTCACTCCTTCCTTGGATTTTATTTCATGTTTTATTATGTTATAAGATATGAGAAAATTATCAAAAAAATTCTAAATATATTACAATTATGTCAATTCAGTTCCAATTTTTTTTATGGCTAATTGATTTTTAATTTTTGTAATTATGCCAATTCAATCGATCAAACTAAAATTGGTTAGTTGGTGTTGACATGGCCGTCGGCTAGCGCCGGTGACAATTTTTTAATAATATTTTATTTTTTCAAATTATTTTATTAATTTTTATCTTTCTTTCTCTTTTTATTTTTCTCCTCTCTCCTTCTTCCTCGGCTCCGACGACCACCTAGAGGGGAGGGCTGGCTGATTGTCCGACTGAGGTGGCTGGGCGAGCTCACCTCACCGTCGCTAGGTGAGCCCTTGCCTAGCTAATGGTGGGGCGAGCCCTTGTTGGATTTGGCAAGGGCTTGCCTTGTTGTCATTGGGTCTACCAAGCGAGCCCCCACGGAATTTGGCAAGGGTTTGCCTCGCCAATCGATGAGCTCAACCCTCAGTCATTGGGCGAGGAAAGCTCACCCAGTCATTGGCAAAGAGAGCCCTCGCTAGATCCGATGGAGGCTCGCCTCACCAATGGCTAGGCAAGCTCGCCCTTGCCCAACAACATTGAGGCGAGCTCGCTCGGCCACCTTAGTTCAGCGATCGGCCAGTCCTCCCTCTAGCCGGTGGTTGGAGCCAAAGGAAGGAGGAGGGAGGAGGAAAAAAATAATATTCAAAAAATAAAATATTGTTAAAGATTGTTGTTCGTGCCAACCAGCAACCACATTAGTCCACTTGGATAATTTTGGCCAAATGCATTGAATTGGTATAATTGCAAAAGATTTAAGGCTTAATTGGCCAAAAAATAAGTTTATAATTGAATTAACACAATTGTAATAGGACTAAGTTTTTTTTGGTAATTTTCCTTATAAAATAGGATAGTATATTATTGACGACAATTTTTATTTTTTCCTTTAGCCTTTTTTCATATAAAAAATGAATGTGGAAAAAGAAAATGATCATCTAGACTTCATTTGTTTCCCAAAAAAAATAAATAATTAGGAAAATATTTTTCGCTTGAAATAATTAGTCAATTGAAAATATTTTCATTAATGATAACAATATATGTCTAAATATTTTCATAATTTTCATTGACGATGAAAATATTTTTCATTCATTCATTTTTGTAAATGATATAAATAATTTATAAATTATTTATTTTCTGCGAAATAAACGTATTCTAGCACGCTTGGTCCAAATACTAGTGTATTTAGATATTGAGCCCGATCCAAGAGATGATTGCAGGTGCATATGCATTAGTTACGGTAAAGGGATTAAGAAGAATAATTTCACATCGATAGAAACAATCGAACTCTACCCTCCAAATGACAAGGTTGAAGACTAGACGTACATAAGAACACAAAATTCTGTAAAGCTAGAACTCCTCGCGAAAGGATTTGGGAAATAGCCAGAACAGGAAATAAGACTTTGCTGTAACTTCAGAATAATGTAGCCAGGAACAGCCTATTGCAGAGAAGCACTCGAATCCACTTCAGTTATCAATCTCTCCGCAATCGACCATCAACGTCCCATTACGTGCCACCCAAATGCATCCCTTACCTCCGGAAAGTTTTCATCCTTGCGTTGATCCCGCGCTTCCGGTGAGTTTTCATCATTGCATTCACCTACATGCAGCTTCTCTATGGTGCATCTTATTTCTTGCAGACCTTGAATATTTTTAATCTCCCTGCATCGGCGGATTTCTAAACTTTTCAACATCCTCAGATTTGATATGTTAGGCAACTCTCGGAGATAATCACAGTCTGAAAGCGTCAAACTTCTCAAGGAGGTTAACTGGCCAAGCCCGTCGAGATTCTGTATTTTGCAGTGAGATATATCTATAATCTCCAGGGCTCCTAGTTCTCCAAGCCCTTCAACCTCTCTTACTGCAGAGTGTGAAAGCCGTAACTCGGTTAAACTTTTCAAACATTGAACAGTCGGCAATCTTTCCAATGATAAACAGCCTCGAACTGACAGGAACGACAATGTCGAAGGAAATTGCTGTATTCTCCTGAGGTTTGAACCCGACACGACAAGCTTCATCAGCTGAGGGAGACATTCGTCCCTCAAGCAAAGGTCCGTGATCTGTGAATGAGACAACTCCAACACCTTCAGCCTCAGAAACCTTTTAGACCAAAGAAAGGAGAGAACCAACACCCTGGTCAGTATGAAATTCATCATCCTCTGCGTTGAGCGTAGCTTTAGTTCCTTGGGATCTTCATCGCCAAGGCACAAATCTTCCAATTTTGTCAAGTTATCGATGAATGGCATGACCTTTATGCTCCTAGAGATCACACGCAAGCGAGTCAAGCTAGAGGGGAGTATCGGCAATGCTTCAATCATGTCGCAGTGAAGTAAATCAAGGGTCTGAAGACAGCAAAGCGACTGGACGCACGGCGGCAAGCTGGAAATACGAGTGTATCCTAGAACCAACGACCTCAGAGATTTCAACTCCCCGAAACCATTCGGAATGTCCCCTCCCAAGCTCCTACACCGCAAGGCATACATCTCTTCGAGGTTAGTTAGCCTTCCAATATCGCGAGGGAATTCTCTTACGAAACAAGAGTCCATTTTCAGTACTTTCAAGCTCCTCAGGTTCCTGATCGAATCTGGAAATTCAGAAATACCTGTGCCTGACACATCCAGCTCAATCAATGTGCTTCCCAATTTGCCAATTGAGTCTGGAAGCTCCCCAAGACAACGGCAGTTTCTCAAAGATAATTGATTTAGCTGCAACAGCTCTCCGATCGAGTTGGGGAGTTCAACAATTTTTACACTATCCAGCAAGAGCACTGAAAGAGCTTCTAGCTGACCAATTGATTCCGGCAGGCCACTTAGAGAGAAGCAATTGGAGGCACTGAGAATTTTAAGTTTCTTCATATTCGCTAGGGTGCTGGGAATTTCCTTTATAGAGGTTCCATCTATTAGAAGCTCTTTCATTTCTTTCATATCATTAAGTTCTTTCGGCAGCATGCTGAGTTCACTGCAGAACCTCAAATTCAGGGTGGCTAAGCACTTTAGATGAGCAATTGAAGCATCAATCTTCACCAATCGAGAACAATGCTCAAGAATCAATATCTCCAACTTCTCGAAACCAGAGAGATTGGGAGTCATCAATAGGCCAACGCACCCCATAAGATTTAGAATTTTCAACTGTGGCATCTGCAAAACAAAAGAAATGTCCAGATAAAGTTGACATCAAATTGAATCAAGCCGAAAAAATATCTTCATATTCACCTTGATATGACTCCACCCTTTCCAATCATGCGCAACCTTACTCCACGATAAATCAAGAATGACCAACTCTTTTAGATGCAGATCACAAGCTCCAAAGGTCTCAGGGCACCCTTGCCAATCAAGCCACCTTAAATTTGATAGGGAAATCTTTGATTCTCCTATGATTCTGGCTTTACCCAATTTGAGGAACCGCAGGCCTGGCACATGTTCAAATTCTTCACATGCAAAGAAGTCATGGCAACTATCATCAAACTTGAGATTGAGGGCTTGGACCCTTTTAGTTCCCTGTCGAACAAAACAATAAGTAAATGCAATATATCATTCTCACTTATAATTAGACGTCCATCTGCACTTCTTTATTTATGACATTGAACCGAGTAAATAAGCGAATTATATTTGACTTGCTCAACTTAATAAATCATTTATGACTTCCGGATGTACCTTCTTTTCCTTCAACATGGATACGGCATCCTCGTGATTCCATAGCCTACTGCGCCTTTCAGGCCTTTTGAGATCTTCACTCCTTACGATTTGCCGACAAAAATTTCTCAGCCGATCATGCATCCATAGTTTGTTATCTTCTCCAATTTGCACCAAGGACATGTCGAGCAAAACTTTGATTCCACTGAGAGGATCGTAGCCGCAAGCACACCACATAAAAAAGGGGTTGGTAATATCCTTTCCAACAAAGAAACAAGCTATATCCAGTAATATTTCCCTGGTCTCATTGTTAAGACACTCAAAGCTTGCCATCAACACACGTTCGACTGGATTGACATGCTTTCTTATCATCTTCAAGGTATGTTGCCATAATGTTGTGGGCGTTCTGCATAAAAGTGGAGCTAGAACCTCAATTGCTAGAGGAATTCGTCCAGTTACCGAAATAATTTCATCAAACGTAGTATCATATCCCTCTGCAAAAGGCAGGACATGAGAAGCATGCTTCCGAAAGAGAAAAAGAGCATGATCAGGTTTCAGAGGTTCGACTTCATATCTTTCTACCACTTCAGGGATATTAATAAGACCATAATCACGTGTAATCACAATGATCCTACTTCTTGGATCAAAACAACTGAGCTTCCCAATAAATGGTTCAAGTTGACGATGGTGATTGACATCATCAAGGATAATAAGAACTCTCATGCAACGAAATCTTTGTCTGATGATGTGCGCACCTTCTTCGTAAGTAAACATTGGGCAGCTTCGCTTTAGCAGGTCAGAAATTAACTGATTTTGCAAAGACTTTAGTCCTTCAGATTGTGTAAACCTCTCTTGAATGTCCTCAAGATAGCTACAGCCATCAAACAGAGAAGCGATGTCTTCATAAACAATCTTTGCAAGCGTTGTCTTGCCTACCCCACCAGTGCCATAGATTCCAACTGCTCGGACATACCCACCATGTAACCCAAGAGCTTGTCCATCTCTGTAGTAAACACCAAGCTTTGTCATGACCTCTTGTACTCGATCCTGAATTCCGACCAAATTCTCCTTAAAGTCCCACTTACCGAACTGTTGCAGCACATCTACGAGGAGTTGCTTTAAAAGCTTGAAATTAGACCTGGTAAATTTGAATTAGAAATAAGATACGAATTAAGAAACAAGTTGGCAGTTGGTAAGAAAGCAAGCGGAAATGAGTTAAAATATGGACTCAATTGGGCTGTCAGAACAAAGCGAGGCACGAAAAGAGTTAAAGACAGATGGGTTTCGTTGCATGACCAATAATCTTGTGAATGTAGTGATTGCAGGAGGGACGTCCACTCAAAACCATTCTTCTCTCTGTCAGAAGACTATGAATCCTGTAAAGATGAGGTCCTAAGAAAATATCAAGTGAAATAGGCTAGAACTGACTTACCAAGAATTGTTGTCTGCAGAGTAAAATCTCTCCAAACACGCAACCTCATGGAGGGCCCTTCCCCATGCATGGATTGTCCCGCCATCTTTTCCCTTCATCTCGTGCTCCTTCAAAGACATTTCGAAAGAACCCCCTGAGTGTGGAACGTCTGAGGGATCAACGTCATAAAAAATGGGGATGATCATTTGGCCGTTTGTTCTTCTGCAATCCAACATCACACCCAACTCCATGAGGCAACTTTCGGAGGATGCATAGCCTTTGGAGATGATGGGAATGGATACCTTTGATCGCTTGATCACTTCAACCATCTCTTCCCCCTCAGGTGGCTTTTTGCCATCTCCAAAGACTGAGATCCCGGATCTCGTCAGGTGAACCATTAGGAAGTCTATAAACTCATCACGGACTTCTGGTCCTCTGTTGACACTCAAGAAAACACGCAACTCTTTCTTAGCCAAGGTGGAGATCGGCAAGGAGGATGCTACCTGTAGAAAAAGAAAAAAGCCAAGCGGACTCAACTCAACAAACATTGCCTAGTCTGAAAAGTCATCACACCATAACAAAAATAACTGTACGTTCATAATTCAGCTCATAAGCGTAAATTGACATCACGCACCTCCTTGGGTGCTGTATCCATGCCATCCCACGCCAGCCTTTCGCATACGTCGTAAAAGGTGAAGAGAGCAATCCAAACCCCAAGAACCCTCGCATAAGTGAAGATGCTCGGATCAAGAAGTGCAAAATACCCAAACAGGCCCATGCCCCACTCTCGCAGATGCTCGGTCCCCCGGGTGGCCTCTATCCAAAGGTGGGGAAGAAACACTGACATCACGAGCCAGATCACGTAAGCGACAACCACTATTTGTTCTTCTGCCCCCCAAAATATAATGGAGAGGGTGAAAACGATCATAGCTGACTGCATCAGCTTGGCCAGGCCTATGTTCCTTCTCCTGATTCGGGCCTGTAAGGCGTATGCAACCACCCAAACCGCGAGTGCCAAAACCATCCACTCCACCTCAGGATCATCAGGATCAGGATCGGGATCGGGATCAGGATCGGGATCAGGATCAGGCTCGGCCTCGCCGGTGAACTTCTCCCAAAGGTAGGCACAAAGGGTTGGTAACACGACCCAGGCCACAAACAAGGAAGCCAGTGTCTCGAAAACCATCAAAACTGACTGCATCAACTTTTGTAGTCGGCCCATACTCCTTCTTTGGCCACGGAAGCAGGATACAAAAATCCTTATTATGAGCACGCACAGCAATTTCTCCGCCATTGTTTCAAATAGGGACTCGCTGGCTAACGGCCTTGGAGGTAGGTGCCACATCACCGATATGAAGTACAAGATCAACAAGAACCAAGTCAGTACCTCCACGTTTCGGTTCCTTCCCTTGGAGAAGTCCAAAACCCTCCAGGTTGACGACATCAGCTCGGCCAGGCGCGTGTTCCTTCTCCTGATTCGGCCATGTGAGGCGGATACACGATCCATCTCTCTCTCTCTCTCTCTCTCTCTCTCTCTCTCTGTGTCGTCCGGGCATGTAAAAGGAGGGGATTGGGTGGTTGCAGAAACGGGGCGAGAATGTCATAAACTCGGACTTTTCTTGCAAGTCTGTCACCGAAGACAACATGCAAGCTCATCTAGGACAAAGCCGACTAGTTAGCGTATCAACTTGGCATCCCGAGGGTGAGGGGTTCAATTCCCCACCTCGTTTAACTTTTCTTACCAATTAGCTGAGTATTGATGCTGCTTTGATCTCATCTTCAGGTGTCGACCTCACATCGCTTCCTTGCCCAAGCATTTAGCTCGGACTTACCCGACATCAGAATTCGGAGACCTCTAGGAGGACCATCCAGAAAAAAGAAAAATAAAATAAAAAAGGCTAGTTGCATGGATCTACCCTTGGATTTTTTTCGATCTAGCTATTTCGTGCTCCATGTGATCCACAAAGTATTCTGTAGACTAATCTATTAATAATAGGGATAAGTGTATTAGAAGTCTTAAGACTGGTCATGAAAAGTACAATTGAGCCCCAAACTTTTAAAAAGCATGATCAAGTCTTAAAACTCATTATGAAAGTGCAATCAAATTCTAAAAGTTTCAAAAAATGCGATCAAATCCTAAAATTCTTCATGAAAGTGCAATCGAGTCCTAAAAATTTCAAAAAGTATAATTAAAGGAAGGAATTGATTGGATCAATTTGACAAGTTTTAGGATTTGATTGCACAATTGTACTTCCGTAGGAAAAATTACCACAAAAGTCTTAAATCTACTATAAATGTATTAATTTAGTCTTAAATTTTTTTGGCTAATTTAGTCCTAAATATTTTGTATTTGTGCCAATTCAGTCCATCCAGCCAATTTTGATCAATCGGCATTGACGTGAAATTTTTAAATAATATTTTAATGATTTCTTGAATTTTTATAATTTTTTCTTTTTTCTTTTCTTTATTTTTTCCCCTTTCCCTTGGGGCTAGCGACCCTCGCCGGCCAACCATCACTGACCATAGGCAAGGGCCTCAATGCCCTCACCAACCATTACGAGGGTGCACATCCCCTCGTCCATGCCCTCGCCAATATGGGTAAGCGAGGGTCGCGATGGCCTTGCTTGATCTAGGTGAGCGAGGTAGTGAGGTTGTCACAGCTCTCACCTAGACTGAGCGAGGGCCACCATGCCCTCAACGGCCCTAAGGGAAGGAGAAAAATTAAAGAAAAAAATTATAAAAAAAGTATAAAAAAATTCAAAACATCATTAAGATATTACTTAAAAAGGTGATGTTAACGCTAGCAATCATGTTAGCATCGACCAACCAAAATTGATTGGATATTGATTGAGCCGACACAAATGTAAAAGATTTAGCATTGAATTGGTTTAATTACAATAGGTTTAGGACTTTTTTTTTTTTTTTTTTTTTTTATAATTCTCCCTACTTTCATGACAAGTTTTAGGTTTTAATTGCATTTTTGTGACAAAGTATTAGGATTTCTAGTGCGCTTGTCCCTTAATAATATTTTACTCATCTTTGAAAGAATTCTCAAAATTCATGCTTAGTGCTTCCAAAAAAATACGAAATTTATACGTTGTGATTGATTCATTTCACTATGTCATCTTTAAATTACGTCTAAACTGAGATTTTCTCTTTTTTAATTATGTCCATCTTGGAGATTTATGTGATCTCAACTCTTCTTCATTTCCATCTTTTATATCACTAAAATTAGCTCATTTTTTATTAGATCGATAAAAACACATTAATAAATTCCATATTTGCACGATTTCTTCAATTTAATTTATTTTCCTAATGCATCCTTCATTTGAAAGCTTATTGCTGTCTAGAACATGAAAACAATCTCATTTTCATTGTTGTTCTTGTAGCAACTTATTCGCTCTTCGTCACTTGAAACTTAGAGGCTCACTTTTATGGTTAATTCGTTATTTGATCAGTCTTAGAAATGAAAATCCCAAGTCTCCTTATTTACGATATCCAAGAATCGGTGATCTTTTTCCATCATCGATGAGACACTTTTACACAGAGTTTATAGGAATTTATAAAAGTATATGAAAATACATAAAGAACCATGACTTAAAATAAATTTGCTCATTTTTAATCCAAACTGACTGAATATAATTGTCATATCAATTTTTTTCTTATTTTATGCAAAGATTGGATTTAATTGAATTTCATCTTTTTAATTTTCCATCAGAGTATATATTTGTGATTTTAATTTAACAAATCTTTAAACAACGTTTTTTCCGTTTCATCCGGTCATCCCATTACATGTCCATAAAAGACAACTTAGAAGGAAGAGTTTAATAATGATATGCACGACAAAACAAAAGTTTGTGAACATTTGGTTGTGTTGTAATGTAGTTTATGTTCAAAATTTTGTGGATTCTACTTTGACATTAATCCAAATTTACTCGACAATGTGGAAAAGAATATTTGAAAATTTCACTCCTCAACAAAGCTAATATGGGCAAAATCTAAAAATAAGATTAGGAAAACAGACTGATTTACGTGATAAGATATAATTTAAAGCAAAAATTAAAACCAACGATATTCTTAATTATGACAATAAAGTTGTACATAGTAGGGATGAATAGTTCTAGGTTTAACCCACCCCGTGATGGGCAAGTTGGTTCGGGTGTACGTTGGCCACTCCACCAGCTAGGGTTCGATTCCCCAACTCGTCACGTTGCACGACTTAAGTGGGGTGTTGTGGGAGGTGAGTCCCCGCGCTAGTGCCCCTCTGGGTTTACATTGCCGGCCGCTGGCTGTACAACAGTTCCCGGGTACCAAAAATAAAAATAAAATAGTTCTCGGTTTAAATTCCGTATAGGTTTCATTTGAAACTTAGAACCTACTCGTTGGAACAGGTTCCTCATTTTTTGAAATTTGTAACCTACCTTGCATACCTTAGAACTTGGAACTTACCCTATTACAGGTTCTAAGATCAATTCCAAGGTCTATCTAGGTTCCACTTATATAATTATTTGAATGATTATAATTCACTAACCATAATTTATATTTAGACATATGAAAAATATGAACATTAACAAAGTGGAAATCTTAGTCATAAAATAAAATGGAAACTCGGACTAGTGCTTTTGAATTATACACTCATTATCGAACGACATGGAATATCGGAGGATTGCATGGAGATATTGACCAAGAAAAACATTAAAATTGTTCTAGGTTCCAAGTTTTGGGTTTCTCAAACTAAGAATATGGAATCTACCTGTTGAAACACATTCCCCTTTTTTTTTGGAACTCGGAACCTACCCTGCATACCTTGAAACCTGAAACCTACAAATTCTCACCAGTCCGATTCTCAGGTTCTAAGTTCTGCCCTGGAGCCACGTTCACCCTTAGTACATAGAAGGAGAAAAGTTAACAAAAGGAAAATGATTAAATTTGAGGTCCACCATTATAACTTACAATGATTTGTCTCTTTGATGGAAATGAAAATGGATATTGTTTCATGACCCTACCGATCACGAACTAGTCTAGAATATTACTTGTCTATAAGGCTTCATTCGTTTCGCGGAAAATAGCATTTTTGGAAAATGTTTTCTAACAAATGATAATATTTTTTGGCGTTCAGCTGAAACTTGAAAATAAATTAGAAATATTTTCCACCGTTTAGTATGGAAAATTCAATTTAATTTTCTTTTTTTTTTTGCCCAAAGGTTTGCAAGCCTTGAGATCACCTAAGGCTTGCCTATGGCCAATTGCCATGGTCGACGACTAGCCGAGACGGAAGAAAAAACAAAGAAAAAAGAGAAAAGGAAAAAGAAAATTAATTAAAAATTTGATTTTTTTTGTTTTTAAGAAGAGAGATTGAATGAGGAAAATGTTCTCCCTATTTGAAAATCAGAAAATATTTTACCATATTTTAGGCTCCGTTTGTTTCGTGAAAAATAATTTCCAAGGAAATAATTTCCGGATTTTCGATGTTCGTTTCACAAAAATGAACTAGTTGTGGAAAACATTTTCCACTAAGGAAAAAAAGTATTCTAAAAGAAGATAAAATATAATCTACTTTTCAAGTTGGGGAAAACAATTTCCTTACTCACTCTCTCTTATCTCATACACTACTAGCCCCTCTTTTTCTATTTTTCTTTTTTAAAATTTTGAATTTTGAATTCCTTTTCTTTTTCTTTTTCCTCTTTTATCTTTTTTTTTCCTTTATTCTTTTCACCTTCTTCTTCGGCCAATTGCCGGCCACAGCTAGAGCTGACAACCCGCCACAGGTGAGCTTCGAGCTCATTGGCCTTCGGCCTCACTGGATTGGTGAACCAACGGTGAGTGCGAGCCTCTAGCGAGAATTGAGGCTAGCGAGCTTGAGCTCCCATTTGGCTGATCGCCATGGCCGACAAGAAGATAAAAATAAAGAAAAGAAAAAGAAAAATAAAAAGTACTTAAAAATCGATTAAAAAAATAAAAAATAAAAAATATAGAAAAAAAAAGTGCATAGAGACAAAGATTTTCTTTACCGAACAAAGAAAAATATTTCCAATTTCATTTTTAGGTTTCAGTTGAACATCGAAAAATAATTACATTTTCCTGGAAAACATTTTCTAAAAACGCTACATTTTCTGCAAAACGAACGTACCACTAAATTTTTTTTTTTTCCATTGATGGAAAATATTTTCCCGCTCAGTTCGTTTTCCATGAAAAGAACACCAAAAAGCTAAAAACGTTTCTCTAAACATTATTTTCTGCGAACATATAAAGTTATTTAAAGTCATGGGAAATCTTTCCATAAAGTTTTGAGATTTCAAATATCCTTTACATAAAGTTTGTCAAATAGAAATCGGAAGCCGCCCAAATCGGTTTCTTTTTATTTTCATGCTTTTTTCCCCCTTTAATAGTTTTCTTTCTCATCCCTCTCTCTTAACTCACACTCTAAAAAATTACAAAGACCATTGAACCCACCTTTTTGTCTAATAATTAGACCAATACAATTGTCTTCATGATATGAATCCCATCAAACGTAAAAATCAACAAAGTTATTACAAATAGTCTTATTTAAAAAGCACCAATGCACCATCGTAATATATTTTTCTTTACGTTAGTAATTTTCAAATCACGATATGTAACTATTTATTATGTGACGTAATGACTCCTACCTAATCTAAAGACTACTCTGTAATATGGAAATACAATAATTAATTTTGTAAAAAGAGAAATACTTTCCATCGCCCGTCTATGGTATGAATCTTCAATTTATTCATGTAATGCCACTAATAGATTTATTTATATGTTGTACATCAAACTCACGACGAAGAAGCAAATAAATTTGTTAACATAGAACATTACAAGTGTTGGACTCAGATGTGAACCATTTGATAATCATGTCAAGCCGGTTTACAAGCATGAGAATAATAAAATTATTTATCGCCAAGCAACTTTACTTGGGCCCCTTGAGAGCATGAAGTTATTCACTCGGGTTGTGTTTCCCACGGGCATGCACTCGGCTTTGAAATGGACCATGCTAGGTTAAGACGATACAAGGGTTACCTATCAATACAATAACTCAAACATGCAATAACTCCCATTACCTATCAATTTTATATTATCCTAATGCCTCCATATAGAATTTTAAAATTGAGTAAAGTTTCCTTCGGAAAAAAAATAAGTCAATATATATGTTATCGCTTTTTCATTACCAACTTCTAGTGTCAGCGAGGCCATGAAATGGGGGACTGCGCAAGACATTTATCCAAGGGGGAAATTATGTGAAATAACTGGCAAAGGAGGTTATCAGGTAATGCACGACCATATGAACGGCGGAAAAATAGACCGTTATTTGTTTTGAAGACGGTGGACGGCTACAAAAGCATAGTCTAAACTAAAAGTTTGAGTCCGTTTCATAGTTATGGTAGCTTCGTACGTTTAGTACTACATATATTAAAATTGCACCATTATCAATTTGATAGGGCAACGTCCAAAATCAACCATTCGATATTGCAGTTCTGGGGTATTGTGGCCATTAAATGCTTTCTAAAATCTTTTAAATGTACAATGGTTCTTTTACGGCTTTTGTTTTAAGGAGGAAGCTATATCAAATAACCTTGAGTTAGGTTAGATTTTACATCTAACTAGGTACATAGTTGGCACTTCGCCTAGGCATGTTTTTTCTTTATCATGATTTTGAATTGTTTGTAATGTCCGTCAAGGAGATTTGACATGAAATATATAATATGCGGGTCATTGTGTTGTAATATTTATAGCTTAATTATATCATAAATTTAGAAGTCCAAAAATTGATGAAGGGAAATAAGACGTCCTAATGCTATATTTCAATAATTGGGGAAACACGGCAAAAGTAAGGATGTTCCCATAATACGATATAAGAAAGATAACGGTACAATAATGGCAGACAATCTTTTCGTCATCGCTTCAAATCTTTTTACTTAGTCAACTGCATGCATGCACCATTAAATATAAGGAAAAGCAACAGCAGACCTACAACGCTATTTGGTACAGCTTCACAACAGCAACTTCAGCTGCGAAAAGAAGTGCTACAGCTTGTATGAAGTATTTGACAAGCATCTCATCACTGCAGCACCTCCAAGCTACGATACCTGATTGCAGCTTTAAGAATCGACAACGAGTTGACCTAGATTTGGGATCTCAAGCTGAACGCCGCTTGGAGCTTGAGGTTGTCAAGGTCAACGACTAACGGAGCAAAGAGTGTAGCGGTTAGGACAGAGTCTGGCAAACAGCCAAGATCTACAAGCCCCAGAATGCCAAAGTCGACGACAAAACAAAGCGAGCAAGCGACGCCGATATCAAATCTGGCATGGACACATTTTTTGTTTGGGTGATGAATCCTTGTAAGCACGGATAATACATTGTCTGCAATTTTTTATTGAGGTTTGCTCGGGCCGCTCGCTCGTTCCTTCGATCGGTAAAAATGTAGTTTTCATGATCGGTAAGAAAAATTAGAAACATTATTGTTTATACAAATCATAGTATTACACCTTACCTATTGATATGGCTATGTTTCAACAGGGGCTTGCGTTCACAACAAAATACCTTTCATCAAAAGTCGTTCTTCAATTTTTATTAAAAGAGACAGGTTATGTGGTAACTTGGTACAGGAAATCACAAGTACATGAAAACCGATAATATAACTTCAAACAGAACTGAAAGTACACAAATTTTGCCAGAATTTAATCAATGACAAAAGCCTGAGGACATAAAGATGCAATGCCTGAATTTAATCAACAGCGAATATTTGAAAATTATAGTTGGAATATAATCGGCGACAAAGTATTTTGAAACTACAATCATAACTACAAGAAATCAAAATAGTGTGTTATTATTTTTTTTTTTTTGGGGGGTTGGGGGTGGGGGTTACTAATATTTATAGTATTCACCACATAATTGGTCGTAAGTAGGGTCACGCCTCCACATCTCCGAGATTCTTGGTTTCATATTCCCATGTTGCCATGATCTTATGTCCGGGCAGTTGTTCTCTATTAAAACCGCACCTTGATCTTTCGTGCTTGTTTGCCCATTAGGCGATTTCAAATTTGAATACCACAATTAAGTTCAGCGCCCTCCAAACATTTAATCTTCATTTGATTTCCAAATTGGCTGTCTGATCCCTTTAATTGGCATCCCTGCCGAACAATTTATCATGATAATTGTCAACTAGTCACTATCGTGCATTGACAACTAGCCCATGGCCATCGATAAAGACGAAGGCTCTTATGGCTACCGACAATTTTTCTCGTGTCTAGTGTTGATAGCCACTCATCCTCAAGTCATGTGCTTACTCACGCCGATGTTCATGACTTGGTTAATTTTTTGTGCCAATAGATACCCCTTTTAAAAGAATTATAAGTAATTTTAATTCTTTAAAACATTTGGAAGAGTATGACTCTCTATTCTTCGATTAGTATAAGGTGCATAGTGTACCTCCGACGCTTCGTGCTCCGCACTCTAACGGCTACTTCTCTATATCTTATGGTATTCTGATCGAACGTATGAATAGAAAAGCCAAAACAGAAGGAAAATGGATAAATTTAGGGCCAACCACTTTAAACGCCAATAAGGGTATCAAGGATAATTTATCTTTTTCGCGAAAACAAGATAGATTTAATCACATATAGGGGATGATACACAGGCCCGCTCTAATATAAAAATAGATAAAGCGAGGTGGAAGTGGCAGGCGTGTCAACTCTAGATTTGGAAGCCACGTGAATAGCCAAAAATTTGTTCCTAAAAATTGGCCTCTTCTTTATCATTGCTTTTGCAACAACCTGTCCGCTCTTTTCACTCATATCTCAACGACTTAATTTTATGGTGAATCTGTAATTTTTTATTTGATTAGGGTAAAAAAAGTCAAGTTATTATCTATTATATCAAAGAAGTGATTATGTTCTGTTATAGATGATGTAAAATACAGGGAGTATCTAAAACTACACAATAAATGATGTAAACAAGTTATCCACATTTAGTCATTTGATAGTAATTTTTGAAAAAACACTACAAATGATTTATTTTCAGTCCAAAATGAATGAAATTTAGCTAACATTTTAAATTATTTTCTAAATTTATTCAATTTTTTTAGTTAATTAAATTTCATCTTTAAATTGGAAAATGTAATTGTAATTGTTATTTTATTTTGAGAAATCTTTAATGAGGTTTTTTTTTTTTGTTTCATCCTGTCATTTGATTATATTTATATCATAGACAATTGATAAAAAAAAAAAGAGTTTAATGGTAAAATGAACTTTAAAAGTAATAGTTTTTAAACGTTTAAATGTGTTAAAAAGTTTCTTATATTCAAATTTTTTTGGATCTACTTGACAAGTAATCCATAAATTTGCTTGAAGTGGGAAGAATAATAATTTTTTTCGGAAATTTCTTTCTTAAAAAAAAAAATAATATGTACGGAGGTAAAATCTAAAAATGAAAAACAGGAAAGCATATGGCAATAGCCACATCATAAGTTAACAAAGGAAATAATTGATTTGAGCCTAAAATTTACATTATAAAGCATGGTAATGTTCACTTTAGGTTTCATACATAGAAATTGAAAAGCTAAAAAAAAGAAGGAAAATGAATTAATTTAGGGTCCATCACTTTAAATACAAATTGAAGATAAAGGATATATAATTTCTTTATTGAAGACAGGGTAGATTTACTCACGTAGGGGATGATAATAGCCCCACGCAAATAAAAAGTAGATAGAGGGAGACATGAATGGCCATGTGAGCATTCAAAACATTTGTTCATAATAAGAAATAGCCAAAACAAGAACAAAATACGATGAGTTTCTAAAAAAAGACTAATAAGTATATTAATCTAGGGTATCTATCATAAATTCACTAACAACTGAATATCGGAATTTTAGCACACGAATTTTTTTTATTGTATAAAAAAAATCCAATTAATTCACCTATAATTTTTTCTCTTAACTGGAAAGACAAATGTAGACACCTTCTTCTTTTCATAGAAAATTCTCTTGTCCTAAAACTCTTTTCATGTTCTAATGTAAAAATTACTAGATTATTAGTCTTCAATACCAAGATCCAACTAGTGAAAGTATGTTGCAAATCCCTCTAGCATTTTCGTATCTCCACGTTTTTCTTCATGTTTGCCAAATTAGAAAGCTATTGAAAGAAGTTAATCAATATTTAAATATAGAGATATTATAACTAGTTCGAAAATATGTACAGATTGACTAATAAAAAACCGTGATTGTTCTAAAGGATAATGAGGCAATCCTTCTAAAAAGTTGAGTGGTTGTAGTAACAGACATATTTTTTTGACAACAAGACGCGAGCCGCAAAATCAAGGTGTATTTACGCAGAATTGCATCTTAGACATTTGCCATCTTTGGGACGATACGAATTTTTTAACCACTTATGAGCTAGATTTACCGTGAAATAAGACTTTTTGCCATACCATACGGTACATATAAAATCTAAAAAAATGCAGTCTACGTTTTACCATAAATGATCATTTCTACGACATTTCAGAATTAATTTAAGATGGAATTAATTTTTTTTTCAATCGGTGAATCAGGTCTGTTCCCATGAAACTAACATTCACCACGACTGATACAAAATTACCCCTAGCAAACGTAGTTACCAATTTTGAAATATATTTACCACGAAAATGGGTCGTCATTAAATGCAAGGGAAGCAGAGACACAAACATGCCGTGAAAAATTATGAAAGCTGTCACTATTTAATATGAATGATTTGCGAGGGAATAAGGCCTATTCGGATTATTTGGCCAAGTACACCATGAAACGAGGTATTATCCCCATACATAAAGTTCTAACGTAAATTTGCATTTTTACTAAATTGTACAATTTTACCACTAATCAATGAAGTTTTACTGCCTGAAGACCATCAATGAATGGGAGATGACTCATCTTAGTGGAATTGACAAGCCCCTACTCCAACAAAAATAGGAAAATGACATGGCCGTCCTTCCACTTGAAAGATGTAACCTAGACACAAACCAACATAATTATGTTATAAAAATATGTATTTCTCTATGTATATGATAAAACGTAAGTTGGTCATAGGAGAAAAATTTCTATAATCCACATACATCTCGATTATCAGCTAAACTCAATAACTATCATAAGACATATGTACAACTGTCTCAAATCATACTCAAATCCCAGCTAAAAAAATTACACATTAATGTGAGGTGACTAGTACCATAACCTAGAGGGGTATATATGTGATTATGCACAATATAAAGCACTTGATATCGTGCAGGAACAACGTCTGATGAAAACCAATGCATTGATCAGACTTTACTGTATGCAATTAACTATCAAATAGAATAAATGGGAGATTAAGGGATAGAGAAAATGCATATAATAATTATAGTGGTTCGGATTATAGTAAGCCTATGTTCATTCTCCCACGATAATAGCTTAATGGCTGGATTTCACTAGAGAATCAATAAGACGTTATAGAGTTTGAGTTCTCTGATCGTACCTTCTGATCTCACGCAGCCACTGTCAACAACAACCTCTCAAAGGATATAATTTCAGCTCACAAAAATAAGTGTGTAATATCAAAGCTCTATTCCAACATTGGAATTATAACTTCAGATCTTGTGTTTTCCTTTAGCATCACAATCTTCTTTTATACTTCTCGATTTCCGAGCTAACAATTGGACAATTCTTCTGAGGATCATTCATCCAATTGAAACATTGGACTTGAATGATATTAGAAGATCTATTGCAAGATTAGAGTCTCCCTTTATATTGATGCCCATATAACAGAGGTTAGTATTTCATAAGAAGAGTTCCTCGTTAGGAAAAAATGTCTCATCTCTAGAAGATTATCACAAGAATCACTAGATAGACAATCAAAATAAACAAAGAAAGAAATCCCAGCCAAAAATACTAGTCATTGCACTTCACATAATCCAAATTGATTATGAAGTTCTCGGTCATCTAAATATACTTTGCATAACGTCCAAAGATGTATGTCTTGACAAATGCTCGCACAAACTTTATTGCTGTCCTCATGTAACTCGATTGCCATGATACAACAATGTCTTCGACATAGAGATTAAAAACTTCTTAAATAGATGGATAAGTCTTTGAGTCTAATGATGTTTAGAATAAAATTTAAAAAATTGAATTCAAAACCCATCCATTGAACGACAAATCCTTAGTGAACACAAGACATAATTAGCATTATCCGAGTTACAATCAGGTACTACAACAATGTCATCAAAAGACTTAACTTTAATTTGTTTACCCTTCTCGTTTTTTAATTTAAGGCGATTTTTCTAAGATGTCTCCTCTTGTCACAATTCCAACATACTGGAAAGGCAGCTGTGATATGCCTTTATTTAGGTCTTTTATTTAGGCCGTTTACTTAGGAAGTTTTGTGTGCATATTTTTTTTTTTTTATTGTGCGATCCTTGTTTTTTTTGGTAGTTTAGCCTAATTAGGAGTTTGTTTGATAGCTGTATCTTCTTGTATCTTTTATATTTGTTAGTTTAGCCTAATTATTGTGTGCCATGCTCAGTTGAGTTACCTGATGGAGAAAAGACCATGGTAGTGAAAGAAGGAACTGTGTTGCTTGGAGGAGACTTGAAATTGTGACAAGTTCTTTTGTGCCCAATTTGAAATGCGATCTGATTTCTGTATCACAACTTCTTAATGATTCAAATTTGGTTATCCAACTCACTAACAAAATATGTGCTATACAAGACCTAAATTCGAGGAACCTGGTTGGAGCTGGTGAGCAATGCGAGGGGCTTTACTTTCTCAAGGGAGTGACTTCGGTACATGCTTGCACGGTGGCTGATATGGTATCCTTTGAGCTTTGGCATAAAAGAATGGGTCATCCTTCTTCTAAGGTGGTGGAGTTAATTCCAGAAGCTGGCAAAATGGTTAGGAAAACCAATAAAACTTGTGAGGTTTGTTTTAGAGCAAAACAAACAAGAGATATCTTCTTTTCTAGTGACAATAAAGCTAAAGATTGTTTTGAATTGGTGCATTGTGATTTGTTGGGACCTTATAGAGTTCTAGCTTCATGTGGAGCAATTTATTTCTTGACAATTGTTGATGATTACTCTCGTGCTGTGTGGATATATTTGCTGAATGGAAAAAAATGAAGTGGCTTGTGTTCTTAGGAAGTTTATTGCAATGGTTAGATGCCAATTTGAGAAAATGTGAAAATCGTTAGAAGTGATAATGGAAGTGAATTTTTGTGTTTGAAAGAATATTTTGATGAACATGGGATATTGCATCAGACTTCTTGTGTTGGAACACCTCAACAAAATGGCCAAGTGGAAAGAAAGCATCGCCATATCCTTAATGTTGCAAGAGCTTTGCGTTTCCAAGCAAATTTACCCATAGAATTTTGGGGAGAATGTGTAATCGCACTACGTATTTGATTAATAGGACTCCATCTATATTATTGAACGGTAAAACCCCATATGAAATTATCTTTGGCTAGCCTCCTTCTTACAAACATATTTAGATTTTTGGTTGTTTGTGCTATGCGCATAATCAGAATCAGGATAAAGATAAATTTGCTAGTAGAAGTCGTTGGTGTGTTTTTGTTGGTTATCCATTGGGAAAGAAGGGTGGAGATTGTATGATTTAGAAACTGGTGAATATTTTGTATCAAGAGATGTAGTGTTTGCTGAAATAGAATTTCCATATGTTGATGAGAAAACAGTAAGCGATGAACTCATTAAAAATAGAGTTATGGAGTTGGGTGATGAAGTTGATGATTTAAAAAGTGACTTGAGAGAGAAGCACGCTGAAAGTGTAGATAGAGAAAATGAGGTGAATCATGAAATGGAGGAATTGATCCACACAAACAATGAGGATGTGGAAAGAAGTGAAATCGTCGAAGAGCAGCTAGGCAAGGGACAAAGGGTCAAGCAACCGTTTGTTTATTTGAAAGATTATGTGACAAACGCCATCTGAATAAGCCCCTCAACATGCTCAACATGCTCATTTGCCCGATCCGAGTCCTTAGGTACGCCTTATTCTATAGCATGTTATGTGAGTTATGAAAAATTTTCTACGCAACATTGGTGTTTCTTGGCAGCAATTACCGCAGGACATGAACCAAACTCTTATGCAAAAGCAATTAAAGATGAATGGTGGAGAGAGGCCATTAGTAGAGAAATACAGGCTTTAGAAGATAATGGCACATGGACAGTCGAAAATTTGCTGCCTAGGAAGAAAGCTATTGGGAGCAAGTGGGTGTATAAAATTAAGTACAATTTTGATGGAAGCGTTGAACGATACAAGGCGCAGTTGGTGATACTGGGAAATAATCAAGTTGAAGGCATAGATTATCATGAGACTTTTGCTCTTACGGCAAAAATGTGCATTGTAAGTTCATTTTTTGCCATTGCGGCTACAAAGAATTGGGAACTTCATCAGATGGACGTTCAAAATGCTTTCTTACATGGCGATTTAGAGGAAGAGGTTTACATGAAGATGCCGCTTGGATTTTCCTTTCAATCATCAGGGAAGGTATGTAGACTTCGGAAATCTTTATATGGTTTGCGGCAAGCACCTAGATGTTGGTTTGCGAAATTGGCTGCATCTTTGAAAGCTTATGGATTTCAGCAATCATATTAAGATTACTCCTTGTTCACTTTTCGAGTTGGGACTGCTCAATTGAATGTGCTTATTTATGTTGATGATCTCATTATCTTCGCTAATGATATTTCCGTTGTGCAAAAGTTCAAGAACTATTTGAGCCGTTGTTTTCATATGAAAGACTTGGGGAAGTTGAAATTTTTCTTGGAGATTGAAGTGGCGAGAAACTCAGATGGTATTTTCTTGTGTCAACGTACTTATGCGTTGGATGTTATTTCTAAGGTCGGATTGCTAGGTTCAAAGCCAGCTAAAGCTCCTCTTGAACAAAATCACAAGCTGGCCCTTACTAAGAGCGATGATATAGACAACCCTACTCACTATAGGCGCCTAGTGGGTCGACTCATTTATCTAACAATAACTTGACCTGAATTGTCTTACCGTGTGCATATTCTTGCACAGTTCATGTAGCGGCCAAATAAAGCTCATTGGGAGGCAGCTGTGAGAATTCTGCGTTATTTGAAAGGAAATCTAGCTCAGGGTATTATGTTGATGCTAATTGTGACCTCAGATTGTCTACTTACTATGATTTTGATTGGCTAGTTGTCCTTTGACGAGACGATCTTTGACTAGTTACTTTGTTCTTTTGGGAGAATCACCTATCTCATGGAAGACTAAGAAGCAATAGACAGTGTCTTGCTCATCCGCTGAAGCTGAATATAGGTCTATGAGTACTACAGTTTGTGAACTTAAGTGGTTGAAAGGATTATTGGATTCTCTTGGTGTGGCACATTCTCAACCTATGCACTTGTATTGCGACAGTCAGACAGCTTTACATATAGCCGCCTGTCGCGACCTGTTTTTTTCAGGTTCACCGCCTAAAACTAGGTTAATGGACTGCTAAGTTTTTTAAACTTAGCTCGGGCCTCCCAAGCCCATACCAAATCGCGACTTGAGTCTAAACTTTTAAACATGCAAAATACTATCTAGGAGTCGCCACTAATCTGTTTTTGGTAGGTCGATTAGACACCTAAGCAAAATAATGGGAGAATTATTTTACTCCTACGAACCGAGACTAAGGGTACGGAGACTTGGTTACACTAGACTATCCTAGTGCCCTTTCGGTACCATTTCTTTTTAATTTTCAAAAATGTTTTGCAGGCAGCTTGATTTGATTTTAATTCATTTTCCTAATATGTGAGGCGATCATGCGAGTGCACAAACCACCAATTTAACACCCGAGAAAGCGAATAAAATAATGTAGGACTTACCTCAAAGCAACGAAAGCAACTGCGTTGTTAGGTCAGAAATCATATCAATAATCCTAGATATGATTTCTAATTAATAAGCAATCACTCAATTTTTTGTTTTCGCTTTATTTAATGAAAGTCGTACAATGCATGCTACTAATTTAACATGAAATGATATGACGTGGCAATATGACCTAAACTATATAACATGAATAAGCATGCAATCCATCTTAAAGCATGAAATGAATTTATTCTATTTTTTTTTTTTTGTATTTTCCATGAAATTCGAAATTAAAGAAATGCAACAATTAAATATGCAATTTAATCAAATGATCTAGTTCTAATGACGAGCAATGAACTTAGCAACAATCACTAGATGACGAAAATTTCATAAACCTAATCCTACATGTCGATTTACTAAACCTATATGCTCGTGCAGAATTTTGATTTTTTTTTTTAAATATATAATTATTAAATAAATATTAAATCTAAACTATCAACAAAATAAAGCAAGAAAGGATTAAAATAATCGAAAAATAACCTATTGTCTCCTGTGTCAAATTAACGGTTATTCTAACCCTAATTATCACAACAAGGAGATCAAAACAATTACAAATTGGTCCGAAGTCCTACGGACCAAATTAAATAATTATTGTGATTTAACAATTAAAATTTCACCAAAAAGCCCAAAAATTAATATAATAAAAAAATGATCCGATGTCTCTCGGATCAAATTAATAATTACATTAATTTCGGAAAAAATCCCTACGGATAATGCATACAAAATGCACAAATATTAACATTGACAAACCATATTCTAACTTAAACAATAATAACAAAATTTAAAACACAATAATAAGCAAAAGAAAGAAATAAAAATAAAACTAAAGGAGGGGAATTGCAGCAGCGTTGGTGGGCATATGGCTAGTTCTTGATTTGATCATTTGCTAGTCTCCTCCGAGAACTTTTTGAGTGGACGCCCCCTTCTCTTGCCGTCTCTCTCTTGTCAATTATGGTGGAATATGGAATTGTGTGGCCTTTTGTTCGGCATTGAATTGCCTGTGACCACAACATCAGAACAAAACAAAGTAAATTAGGTGAAAATATGGGGTGAACAACTTTAATAGAGAGAGAAACAACCCGGTTTTATCACAGTAATATCACTGGATGGCAATCGGCGCTTAGGTACGTTGGCCACTTTGATGTCTCGCTGCTGGAATTATCGTCGGAGATGTAGGAGTTTAATCTAGGCAAGAAAAAATAAAATTACCTTAGTGCGAATAGCAAATTGGAATTGCACATAATCAAACTTAAAAAAAGAAGAAGCTGGACTTAGCTTTATGCTTGTCGTCAATATCCATGAAGCATGATGAACATGGGGCATCGTCAAGAGGACTGCACCATCCAATAGACCAATCGAAGAATTCTCGAGATCGTTGACTCCCCTAAAGAAATTTGAACTCGAAAGGAACGAAGGAGAAAACCTTCCTCACATTTGCTTTGAATTTTTTGAAAATCGCCTCCTCTCTGAGAGATTGTCTATCGAACCTCTCTACGTTTTCTCACCATTTTTTTCCCTTGTACTCTTCCCCTGTCATGAAAAGTGAGCCTCTCTTTTATAGTGATTCGAAACGGTCTCTTTACATGGCATTTCCCGAGTTGCCATTTCTTGTTGCATTAAATCAAGCCTGCAAATCGGAACGTGATTTCGCAATCAGCTCGATTTTACTTGATTCCTTCCATTTTACAAAAATTCTTGCCCCTTATTCAATTGCTTCCGCATTTAACAAAATCCGAATACCAATCAGAATTTCAAATTTCCATGCATAATCAATCAAATCAATTGCCCCCATTTTCTTTCATTTTTTCCTTTTATTTGTTCAAAATGCAATTTTATTTTTCCAAAATTAGGTGTCAACAACTGCCCCTCTTTGAAGGTGAGCTCGTAGAGGTTGCCGACAAAGATAAATTGAAACCTAATTTTAATTATGCACATGCACTAAATGACTTTTTGTTGGAAAATGAATTCCTTTTTTTTTGAATGCAATATGTATGATGCATGGAAATGCTAATGCAAATGATAAATGAATTTACCTAGAATAACTTACCTTCAAGGAGGGTAGAGTAACTCAAGATAAATTGGTGTTACACGTCCAGAACCCATACCATTATACGGTCGCCTAGAATAGTAACATGACTTTGTAAAGAAAACTGCTTTCCTAGGACCCGTACCATTCTACGGTCGCCTAGTATGACAGAGCTGGTTGTGTCTAGGACTCGTACCATTCTACGGTCGCCTAAACGGGGATTTACCTTCCAGGACCCGTACCATTCTACGGTCGCCTGAAAAGGGAAATAAGTTTTTTCTAGGACCTGTACCATTCTACGGTTGCCTGAACGAGGTTTTGCTTGCTAGGACCCGAACCATTCTTCGGTCGCCCGGCGTCGCAATCTGGGGAAAAATCTTTAGGGACAACTCCAACGAGTGTCAAATTACTCAAAAGTGAAAATACCTGTACAACAACAAGTATTTAAGGTATAGATAGAGATATACTTACATGGTGACATCTCTGCTCATTAGGGATATGTCTCCTGTAAAACATGATTGTAGGAGATGCAACATGTATTTGTGATAACAAATAAACATGCATTAATTCAAGCAAGGTTTACGCATAATGATTTCTATCAACCATGCATCATCTAATTCCAATGGAAAGGATTTCAAGAAAAGATTCCAATCCGAACACATAAGTGTCATGGATGTGTCAAATGAGGGATCATTTAGTCGAAAGGACTTTCCACTCATCCTCATTAAAATGGGTTGTTTTATCCGACCTTTGATGCAGGATTTTGACAATCACTTTATCTCACTGTCATCATGCCAAACAAGAATCTGGGCAATCTTGCAAGTGGTACTTCTTTGAAGGGAAGCTCATAGAGGTTTCCTTTAAAGATATATGACACTTAAATTTAAACCATGCAAAATGAAATATGAAATGCACACGCAAATGTTAATGACTTGACTTGACTTTTTTTTTTTTTAAGAATAAAGGATGCAATGTAAATGCAATGAACTGGTTAGGAACATAGATCTCCATGTGTCTATGACCAATGAAATGCAAATGCAAAGAAGAGCACGTACCTGTCATACATGTTTTGAGGATTTAGGTGAGATGATTCCGATGAGACCTGTCAATCATCTGGAACTCCCTTCAGATAATTGAAAGGCTCAAAGTTTTTAGGGATCTGGAATTCTCATCAGATTCTAAGCACCTGGAAATTGCATCAAGTACTTGAAACTTCAAAAATCTGATTCTTATGTCGGACATTTGAAAACTTTTACTAAACGTCCGGAAATCACATCGATGTTTGGAAAGACAAACACTTGGAAATCACATCAAGCGTTTAAAAGTTCAAATATCTAGAATTCACACTAGACAATTGGAAACATAGGTACTTGGAATTCTCATCAAGTACAAAGATGACTGAACAAATTGAGGGTTTCAAAGACAATTCTTTTTGGTCTTTGAGGAAAAATTCAATGAAGGCCCATGCATGATGGCTTTATCAAGCTTCTACCGGAAAAATTATCAATAGGACAATTTTCAGTTATAGCGTGAATCTCTTGAACATGCTAAATGAGACACTTTTGGTGTGAAGAGGCTTTTTCACTCGCTCTCATTTAAGAAGGGTTATTTGTCCCGACCATTGATGCGGGAATTTATCACTCGATCTTATCATCATCTTGTCGACAAAAGTTCGAATTTTCTTGCAATCAGTACGACCTTACCAATCTGAGAGGTCTTTGTCAATGACTGTAATGCAGGCTTGGTCAATGGCTTAACAAAGGGACTCTTCGAGTGAAAGCAAATTAAACGAATGATTCTCAGAATCATCTCCGGGTTTACAAGTCAAGAACCCTGCAAAATGATAAAGAAATAATCTTGCTCACACTTCTTCGAGCAATGCTTAAAACATGTGAATTCCTATGTTAATTCAAGTGCCCTAATCTGAAGAGACTTTGTAAGGGCCGTAACATAGGCTGGGTTCATGGGTTGAGAAACGAAAGGATCGTTAGGCTCAAAGATGTGTACATGGGTCAAAGTTGGTGATCATCTTGACATTACCACCAGTTTTTCTTCACCACGGATTGTCTTCTTGACAGATTTCATTATTGGCTAAAAAGTTTATCACCTGATGCCAATGATTATTCAACTGGAGATCTTTTCTCAACATTTTTTCTTTGATGATGGGCATCGATCAAGCACACTGTTTTTTTTTTATGCCCCCCAATTCATCAGTCATTTCTCTCTTCTTTTCACGGGCATTGGCCTTGCTTTTACCAGGCACACTGCTTTTTCATGCCCTTTAGTTCTATTTTGATTTCAGTTCTTGCGCACAATGCATGTGTCAAGTATACTTTAAATGACACTTGAACTTTCAAGGGTCTTCATCTGTCTCTTGCCTTGCCCCAGTGTGGGCGATGATCATCAACTTGGGTTTTAAAAGAAATGAAATAGCAGGCTCAAGTGGGCTATTCAAAGGATATAAGTGTGTAGGATAGTGAAAGAAATGCTCTTCGTCATCCTAAGGCACTTAAATTAGCACATGAATTCAATGTAATAGCACGACTTGAAGATTGAAGCAAGTGAGAGCAAGAAAATTTCAATCCATTTTCCTCACTTCATGATGTCATTTTTATCTCCCAGTTGCCCCGATGTGGGGTGGTTCTTGACAGGGTAATTTGAAAAGAACATCCATAAGTGTATGGGCTCAAAAATGGTTAAGCAATGGAACACCTGTAGTGTTTGGGATAGAGAAATGAACTGCCTCTTGTCATTTCAGCTGTCGTACTTTTTGCAAGAAAATTCTTCACCTTGAAATACAAAATGTTTCCATACTCACCTCACAATGTATAGACATGGGACGGTGTATGGGATTAGGCTTGCCTTTCACACCTCATTTATCATGCTCAAGTAACTCAACATCTTTCACTGAATTATCCATTTTGATAAATTTCAAGTGGAATTGATGGATAAAACATGTAAGAGTCATCCTGCAAAATCCATTTTAAAAAAAAAAAAACTCAACAGCTTTAAGCATGTCAACTTCAAACAGTTTTCTATACTGCAAAATGGTTTTAAGCATTCATTCAATGATCCCTCTACAATGGGAATTGCCTCAGCAGTTGATGTCTTTGGATTGTCGCTATCATTCAAGACTGAAAATCCACTTTTGCCCCTGCACAAGAGAACGTGCATGAATATAATACTATGTATCATCAAAGTAAAAACAAATGGAATATCCATTTTTGGCTTAGGTCAAGATTTTATTTCAGTCGGGTCACTAATAAAATCCGTCATGCCCACAATCTTGTCACATCAACTCCTTAGAAATGTGTCCTTGATAGTTGGGCCAATTGCAACCTGGTGTGCCTTTTTCAGATGCCTTCTCATTAGACCAAAAAAGTAATACTCTGAAACATGAAGTAAATGAGTCAGAAAATTAACCAAGGCTAACCTAATGCATGCTTTTGGAAATTGCTTCAAAAATGATTTTTTTTTATGAGGAAGCATGAAAGAGCCCAGTCCTCAGAATTCTCCTTGGATGACATTTTCTTTTCATTGTTGGATATCGTCACCGGCCTAATTTGGCATACCCCATCATGTCCTCAAAACAAAAATTGTAATCAAATTACATTTATGAAAAATGTGATATTCAAGCACTAGAAGAAATTTAAACCAATCCTTGAAAAGCAATAAGAATTCCCACGCAGTGGAAGGTGCAACTGAACATGCCCCTACTTAGGACCATGAATCATGTGTGCTTGAGCTCTTCACCCTCTTTGATCTTGTGATGTGAACCATCCAGGTCAGAGATTCTTCCTTCTAGATATGTCACTAGTCTCTTCATGGTGGCATCAAATTCAGCTATGTCATCACAGCCCTTTTGCTTGACGAGAAAAGTCACAGTAGCAGACAATTCATTGACTTGACTTTGGAGGTGTGCAATTCACTTGTTCATATTGTCAATGATACGATCCAGCACCTTGTTTTGATCCGCCATTTTAGCTCTCGACCGAGTAAGGATGGGTGAGCGAGATCGCTCCATAATCACCTAAAGGAGATAAACGGGAACATGTAAGCATGAGGTGTAAATGGAGAGTCAATCCATGACAATGATCTAATCGATTTTTTTTTTTATTTTTGTTTTTTATTCGTGAAAAGTCTGTGCAAGAAGGGAATTTCCTGAAAATAAGTAAAAATAGGACACCCTAGCAAGAACCAAATTTCCTAAACACGAATTAGGAATGACCAAGATTTGAACTCCCTAATGAGAGCAATAAAGACATGAATTGAAAACACATTCTCTAAAGTTTTTGTTATTTTCCAAATGATTCATTATATGGCAATTTCCTCATTTCATTTCTAACTGACAAAGGAATTAAATTCAATGATTGACCTATATTGTCATGGACTGACTTAAAAAATAAATTGCATGAAATAGAGATAGAAGACTTACTTCACCAATGAAAATTAATGGCAATCACATAGACACATCGCATGAGACGTGAGGCTCGATTTCTATCTAAAAGGCTTAACAAAGTGGAGCTAAGAGGGTGATCTGACCGTTGCGGTCTCGCATTAACGTCAGGTCCCCTTAACTCCGGGCTCAGTCGAATGGAATGTCCAATAGTCACGCAATCTCGCGGATATGGACAAACACATTTGACACCATGAAAGAAATTTCGGGGAAGAGAAGGTCAACCTCTACATAGCAGTCTCGCTTTAGAGGAAGTATCATTCTCAACACCATCCTAGAAATCCTATCGTAGCCCAGGTCCGGCTGCAGGTTGTGTGTGCAAATAGTGTAGTGCTAAAACAATAAAGCATGCACAACAGTTTAAATGCAAACAACACTTCAAATTGGAAAAATAAAGCATTCATCCCACACTCCAACCTGCAAGACAAATGTTAGCAAAGACTACTCCCCTTATACCTCCCATCCGCAAGAACATTTAACACCTTAAAAATGTTAGGGACGTGCACGGGATCCATTTCTGCCAAACAAAAACATTTTTAAAATAAAAATAAAAATTGGCCTAAGTCCACTAAGTGTTTTAACACAAGTCCCCAGCGGAGTCGCCAAGCTGTCGAGACCTGTTTTTTTCAGGTTCACCGCCTAAAACTAGGTTAATGGACTGCTAAGTTTTTTAAACTTAGCTCGGGCTCTCCCAAGCCCATACCAAATCGCGACTTGAGTCTAAACTTTTTAAACATGCAAAATACTATCTAGGAGTCGCCACTAATCTGTTTTTGGTAGGTCGATTAGACACCTAAGCAAAATAATGGGAGAATTATTTTACTCCTACGAACCAGAGACTAAGGGTACGGAGACTTGGTTACACTAGACTATCCTAGTGCCCTTTCGGTACCATTTCTTTTTAATTTTCAAAAATGTTTTGCAGGCAGCTTGATTTGATTTTAATTCATTTTCCTAACATGTGAGGTGATCATGCGAGTGCACAAACCACCAATTTAACACCCGAGAAAGCGAATAAAATAATGTAGGACTTACCTCAAAGCAACGAAAGCAACTGCGTTGTTAGGTCAGAAATCATATCAATAATCCTAGATATGATTTCTAATTAATAAGCAATCACTCAATTTTTTGTTTTCGCTTTATTTAATGAAAGTCGTACAATGCATGCTACTAATTTAACATGAAATGATATGACGTGGCAATATGACCTAAACTATATAACATGAATAAGCATGCAATCCATCTTAAAGCATGAAATGAATTTATTCTATTTTTTTTTTTTTTTGTATTTTCCATGAAATTCGAAATTAAAGAAATGCAACAATTAAATATGCAATTTAATCAAATGACCTAGTTCTAATGACGAGCAATGAACTTAGCAACAATCACTAGATGACGAAAATTTCATAAACCTAATCCTACATGTCGATTTACTAAACCTATATGCTCGGGCAGAATTTTGATTTTTTTAAATATATAATTATTAAATAAATATTAAATCTAAACTATCAACAAAATAAAGCAAGAAAGGATTAAAATAATCGAAAAAAATAACCTATTGTCTCCAGGTCAAATTAACGGTTATTCTAACCCTAATTATCACAACAAGGAGATCAAAACAATTACAAATCTGGGTCCGAAGTCCTACGGACCAAATTAAATAATTATTGTGATTTAACAATTAAAATTTCACCAAAAAGCCCAAAAATTAATATAATAAAAAAATGATCCGATGTCTCTCGGATCAAATTAATAATTACATTAATTTCGGAAAAATCCCTACGGATAATGCATACAAAATGCACAAATATTAACATTGACAAACCATATTCTAACTTAAACAATAATAACAAAATTTAAAACACAATAATAAGCAAAAGAAAGAAATAAAAATAAAACTAAAGGAGGGAATTGCAGCAGCGTTGGTGGGCATATGGCTAGTTCTTGATTTGATCATTTGCTAGTCTCCTCCGAGAACTTTTTGAGTGGACGCCCCCTTCTCTTGCCGTCTCTCTCTTGTCAATTATGGTGGAATATGGAATTGTGTGGCCTTTTGTTCGGCATTGAATTGCCTGTGACCACAACATCGAACAAAACAAAGTAAATTAGGTGAAAATATGGGGTGAACAATTTTAATAGAGAGAGAAACAACCCGGTTTTATCACGGTAATATCACCTTTGGATGGCATCGCCGCTTAGGTACGTTGGCCACTTCGATGTCTCGCTGCTGGAATTATCGTCGGAGATGTAGGAGTTTAATCTAGGCAAGAAAAAATAAAATTACCTTAGTGCGAATAGCAAATTGGAATTGCACATAATCAAACTTAAAAAAAAGAAGAAGCTCGACTTAGCTTTATGCTTGTCGTCAATATCCATGAAGCATGATGAACATGGGGCATCGTCAAGAGGACTGCACCATCCAATAGACCAATCGAAGAATTCTCGAGATCGTTGACTCCCCTAAAGAAATTTGAACTCGAAAGAAACGAAGGAGAAAACCTTCCTCACGTTTGCTCTGAATTTTTTGAAAATCGCCTCCTCTCTGAGAGATTGTCTATCGAACCTCTCTACGTTTTCTCACCATTTTTTTCCCTTGTGAGCTCCACTCTCCTCCTCCTGTCATGAAAAGTGAGCCTCTCTTTTATAGTGATTCGAAACGGTCTCTTTACATGGCATTTCCCGAGTTGCCATTTCTTGTTGCATTAAATCAAGCCTGCAAATCGGAACGTGATTTCGCAATCAGCTCGATTTTACTTGATTCCTTCCATTTTACAAAAATTCTTGCCCCTTATTCAATTGCTTCCGCATTTAACAAAATCCGAATACCAATCAGAATTTCAAATTTCCATGCATAATCAATCAAATCAATTGCCCCCATTTTCTTTCATTTTTTCCTTTTATTTGTTCAAAATGCAATTTTATTTTTCCAAAATTAGGTGTCAACACCGCCAATCCTGTTTAACATGAGCATACCAAGCATATTGAAGTGGAATGTCATTTTATTCGTAATGAGATACTTAATGGTAACATTCAAACAGATTACATACGTAGTTCAATGCAGCCAATTGATATCTTCACGAAAACATTGGGAAAGGATCAATTTAACTTTCTTATTTGCAAGTTGGGCATTCGAGATCTCCGTGCTCCAACTTGAGGGGGGGTATTGGAAAGGCAGCTACGATATGCCTTTATTTAGGTATTTTATTTAGGCTGTCTACTTAGGAAGTTTTGTGTGCATATCTTTATTTTATTTTATTTTATTGTGTTGTCCTTGTATTTTTTGTAGTTTAGCCTAATTAGGAGTTGGTTTGATAGTTGTATCTTCTTGTATATATGTTGCATTTCTGTGGCAATGAAGGACATAATTGTCATTCCAAAATTCCTTAGTTCTTTTACACAACAGATGGTACTACCGATGTCAGACTAACT
This sequence comes from Eucalyptus sp. ANBG9806169, assembly GCA_014182395.1. Lineage (NCBI taxonomy): Eukaryota > Viridiplantae > Streptophyta > Magnoliopsida > Myrtales > Myrtaceae > Eucalyptus > Eucalyptus sp. ANBG9806169. The sequence continues at coordinate 44,356,716 of CM024575.1, forward strand.
TTGTCTTTTCAAGTTCACACTACTCTTACGAACACAAATATCGATTTTTCCTCTACTTTCACATACTAAACAAGCAAACACATATTCATCAGATTATCTCCACGAATGTCGTTACTCAAAGTTAAATCATGAACCTCATCAAACATCATGTTGCTTGACCCCAGTGAATTATTAACAATAGTAATAGTTGTATTACAACTATCAGGCAATGAGTGTCATAGAATCAAAACCGTACCTAGTCATCAATTCCCAATATCTACATTTGGAATAGAAATAAGCACAAAACTTTTCATAATTTTTAATAAGTCAATTTCAACGAACTCAATTAATTAATGATCACATTGAAAATTCATTGATATACTCTCCAACTGGCGCACCTTCTCCAATCTTTAAGTGAAAGAACATCGTATCAAGTGGACCTTGTTGATAGCAGATGGCTTGTTGTACATGTTTGACGATACCTTCATCATTCCCATAGTGGTCTTTTCTTTCACAATACATTATGAACCAACATTAGCCGAATAAAACTCAACGCCTTTCTATCAGCAAATCCCAATAAGGCTGTTTCATCTACTCTAGCTTCTTCTCAATCAAGGATAACCTCTAATACATATAATTCTCAATTTGTATCTTCTAGAAACTAAAATCATCAAATCTGTCGATTTTCACTATTCCTTATTCTATTGCCATTAATTCTCTTTAAATCAGCCAATTCTGCCTCTAATACCAATTATTGCAAAAACAAGCAATCAAACACAATAATAAACTGAACAATGAAATAAATGGAACACCGAAATTGTGTGTTTCAGTAGATGCAATCTACTCCACAAGAAGAAGCACATGATCTTACTACAAATCAAAGCCATACAAGGGAAATTACATCAACACTCGCGTTATTTATTCACTTTTAGTGGTTTTTAGCCCTTAATTCAATAACTCACATATTGTTTGAAACTCATAATTCATCGCAAAATAACATCTTCATCTCACAAAGAAAAACACAAATCTTATCACAAGATTTATTGGCTACCAAATACTTTTGAATTCACATTCAATATAATTGATGAAGAAGCCGTACCCACCACGTGTCACATCACATCAAATCAAAACTGCCATTAACAAGTAATGCAACTTGTCTCTATTCCGAACCCTATGTGCTAAGCAGCGTATCGAGCGGTGTGTTTGCAAGACAAATTTGTTACTAAGAGACGAGCGGTTGCTTTTTTGTCTTGGAGTACGATTTGAACAAAAATCGTAAGATCCTAGAGTTCGGTTCCTCCAATGCCTGTACCAACTACAGGACGAAACTTGGGTGAGGCTATCCTATGAATATTATATTGTTTTCTTAAGATGTTACATCTGGATCGGTTTGGGAAAATTTACCAAGAAAAAAGAAAACAAATCCGCACTTTTCCTTATCTAATTATAGGACTCCGAGCCACCCAATTAGCTTAGGGCTGACGTGTCGGAATTTCAAAAGATAACTTACTCAAACGTAGAGGATCTCAAATGAAGAGGATAAAACAGAAAAGAGAAAACAAAGACTATTTGGTTCTTGTGCCCTGCCGTCATGCCTCTCATCATACATGTGTCGTTTACGGATTTCCGTTTCTGCCCTGAGAAAATTAATTTATTTATCTGGATCTGCTGCTGTACTAAATAAACAAAGTCAAGGCATTACGAAAGTCGAGCGTTTTTTGCTTTGTCTTTTTGCTTTTTTTTTTTTTTTTTTTAACTTAGGGAATGCAACACCTTAGGTTAAGTATATGAACAATGTAAATCAGTAATTCCGGGATACTTGATAGTGACTAGTACAATGAAGTTTATAGATAGTACATATGATAACCTTCAAAGGGAAGAAGATATTCAGATTACTAATCTTGATTTACAATAATCAGTCACACTCAACCAAAATATACACAATTGAGACGAGATACAACGAATTTCCTAAGTATCTTTGACACTCTTCTCAAATTGAAGGTCGTTAAAGCAATAGTGAATTTTGGAGGAATGGTCAGCAAATGGACTTCAAAGAAGACGAACTGTTCCTCAGATTATACGATATTACATAAATTGATAGTGTACTTCAATATATTTGGTACGCCCATGAAAACAATCATTATATGCTATTAAACACTCTAGTTGTCACACTAGAGCATTGTCTCATCGCTATGATAAACTCCCACATCTTGTAGTAGCCATCAAACCGATTTTTTTTTTTTTAATTCTTATATTTTCCCTTTTATCCTCCTTTTCTTTTTCTTTTTAAACCTTTAATCTTTTTTTTTAAATCTTTTTTCGTATGAATTTTCAAGTTTTTTCTTGATGTGGCGCTTGGTGGGTGCCACATCGCCCATGTCTTAGAAAAATGATAAAAAAAAAATTTACATTAATCGAATTGGACATAATTAATAGAATGAGTTAATTGTATTTATATGACCATTTTTAGAATTTAATTGGATTATTTTAAAATTTAAAACTCAATTGCAATTTCATGATAAATTTTAGGATCTCTGAAACACTTATCCTTTGAGACCAGAATTGACAAATTCATGATGGCGGCCGCAAGATGTGAAGAATAATCATGTGGCTTGCGTGGACCTCGGCTTTGAGAGGTATCAAGTACTTTTGTTTTGCTCATACTTCGTAATAGTTAAATGGGCATATTGGATTTAGATTTGGCTCTGCTTCTACTTAAGATAGATATACTGCGGAATATGACTTTTTACCATACTATAAGGTACAAAATAATCAGGAAAAAAATTGCAGTCTATGTCTAACACAAATGATCCTTTCCACCACATCTTAGGGCGGTCGAGAGTACTATAGTATGGTAGACATAGCTTAGAAATAGTAAATAACTTAGTTTCGCGGTAAATATGTCTCAAATGAGACAAAAATCTAAGATGCCATTATAGTATTTACAGACATTAATTTGTGGCGACGTCTTATGGTAAAAATATTGTTTTCTTTGATAAACTAGTAAAGTTATTAGAAAGCTTACCTCATTAAGCTTCAATCACCATGTTTTTTATTAGTACATCTTTTAATATCGCTGAACTATTCTCAACAACTCTCTCCTTTGAGCAATATTAAGAAAAGATTAAGATCGATTAACAAGTTTCAACTAGTACTTGATTAAGAACAGAGGGATTTATAACATACCTTCCTTAGTTGGAACTTGGCATATAAATAAAAAATCTTGTGCGTCTTACACTTGCCACTATCGTCTAATTTCCAAAGTCACAATCGACTAAAATAAGATGACCATTTCAATCGTTGTTGGGATCCTCACGTCAACTTAACTTATATCTTCGATAAGACTTATGAGTACATCTTTTAATATCGCTGAAATAGTCTCAACAACTCTCTCCTTTGATCAATATTAAAAAAAGATTAAGATCAATTAACAAGTTTCAATTAGTACTTGATCAAGAACAGAGGGATTTATAACATACCTTCCTTAGTTGGAACTTGGCATAAAAAATCTAAGATCTTGGGCATCTAAAACTTGCCAATATTTCTAATTTTGTTAGTCACAATCGACTAGAAGAAGATGACCATTTCAATGGATGTCGGGACCCTCACATTAACTTAACTTAGATCTTCGATAAGACTTATGAAGATGACCATAAGCTTGTCAACTTCATTTACCATTTCTCAAGCGAAGTCTACTTTAAAAGGCATAATCTATTGTGACCGAGACAAAACTGCCAGCGAGGATGAGATAGTAATGGCTACGGCATCAAGTCGAAATTTTGTCTTTTGTTACATAAAGTAAGAAAGTGAAGAGTGCAAGTAGCGTCAATAAGATTCACGTTGATAGGTCGCATGCACATTGTTACCCAATTATAAGCAAGACATTAACTATTTTCAATTCACATAAGTATTTGTCCGTTTTCGTGGTTATGTGACATGATTTCTATATTTCGACTTTTAACATTTTCATTATTTCTTAGAATTTATAATCGGACTTTCTTATACTAAGCAACACTGGAATTTTTTTTTTTTTTAAGTATAAAAAGTAAGAAAAACGCAAAAACCCTACCTCTCCCAAAAAAAAAAAAAAAAAAAACTTTTCTCCCAAAGAACCCTCCCTCAAGGAAACTTCTCGTGCGGGCTCTTAGCTTCAATTTCTGAAGCTAAGAACCTACTTTGCTTTCGTTTTCTTTTTCTAGGCCTTGATTTCTAATTTTTTTCCTCTCCCGATCTAATCAGGGAGTTTATTTTGCCTCATTTGGCGTCTTCTTTCACTTCTTGTTGTTACTTTTTTTCACTTGTCATAGTGAATAAATCTACTTGTAGTTGCAAATTTTATGAGGACGTTGTCACCGGTCTAGCCAACAGGATGCTTGAGACGTGGTTTTACGACTTCTCCAAGATTTAGTGGAAGCTCTCTTTCCCAACCCAATATAGGTGTAGATCTAAATTTGCAAACTTTTCTCTCTTGATCTAGATTTAGATCCAGAAGTTTCTTAGAAGCGTTCAATTTGTGGTGGTTCAACATGTTGTTGTTGTTTCCATATGGCGATAGTGTTGAGAATGCCAAACTTAAGCACACACTGCAAGTTGTAGTTTCTAAAGGAAAAGATATCGACATGTGCCCATCATTGACAGTTCTGGTGATTGGCTGCCTATTGTTTTTTAATGCTGTAATAGATCTAGGTTTTTTGGGACAAGAGCACGCTTAGAGCTACAAGGCTTACTCATTTGTTTTTTGGGTTTTGTTTTGTTTTGCAACCCTTTTGGGATTTGCTTTGCTTGGAAGTTTTCTATGTTCCTATCATGTTTGATTATAATAAATTTTACTTTTTCCATCACATATTTTCTTTTGTAATTCTCTATTTCAAATCCAATGGTAATTTTTTCGGATCGATTTTTAGGTTTTTATCGATTCCCAATTTGATTCAAATTTTTTGTGTCTCAAAAAATCACCGACTTTGATTCGCTATCGGGAAGAGTAGTCACGCGACTTGGGAGGAAATTGTAAGGAAGACAACAGGTATCAAGTATTTTCGTTTTGGTTATCGTTAGACTCAAAAAAAAGAAAAACTCATGAAGATCTTTGTTTTTCAGTAATTCTCGTATTGACTGATGTAATGTTGTATGTCAGGATATTTTTTGTATATTTTTTAGATTCAAGGATTTTTGTTTACCTAGGGTCCAGAGTAACTTTTTTGTTCATACTTTGTAGTAGTTAAAATATTCTACTTAATGTATCACACATTTTTCTTTGTCTCCATGAGGATTGTTTGTCTAAAAACAACGTGGAACATATCTTTCAAGAAGAAAATCATTCTAATGATTACCTCAAAAAGTATTGGACACTATACTCTTTTCACTACCTCCTTAAAAGTTATATTATGTTATATTATGTGGTAAAATCGAGATAGCACATTATCGACTATGATTTCATATTTGGCTTTAGCGTTTTTTCATAGAAAAAATGAATGTGGAAAAAATGATCATCTAGACTCCGTTTGTTTCGCAAAATGATTTGGAAAATATATTTTTTAAATGATTGCTTGTTTCGCTTAAAATAATTAGCCAAAGAAAAATATTTTTATTATCGATAATAATTTATACCTAAATAATTTCGTAAATGATGAAAATATTTTTCATTTATTTATTTTTGTAAGCGATACAAGCGATTGAATTTGATGTGTCAAGCAACTCTTAGAGATAATAAGGATGTGTTTGATAACCATTTTATTTTCGGGAACAATTTCTATTTAGAAATGATTTTTTTTTAATTTCATCTCGGAGGAATAATTTTTGAACATTTGAAGGCGTTTGGTAACTATCCAAAATTTCTATTCTCGGAATAGAAACGCGTTTGATAAAATCCTTAAAATTTCTAGCTCAAACCATTTTCTTTTAATCTTTTAATAAGTTTATTAAATTTTTCTCTTTTTTTTTTTTTGCTTTTCCTTTTCAGCTTCTCCTTCATGGCCGGCAACCTCGTCGGAGCATCATCGACCTCGACGACTCGAGCCACGGTGAAGCTCGGGCCGGTGATGCTTCGGCAAGGTCACTCGGCCATGGCCGAGGTTGGTGACCAAACAAAAGGAAGAAAAAGAAGAAAAAGAAAGAGAAAAGAAGAAAAATTAAGTTCGATTCTGGAATTGTTTCTAGGAATAAAGATGCAACTTTTTTGTACTTTATGATTTTGTTATAATTCTACTCGAGAACAAAAAAAAGGGGTAGAAGTACACCCCAAGTGCCAAAACTTGGCAGTAGGGACACTTAAGTGCCAAAACTTTGGAAATGTACACTTAAGTGCCAAAATTGGAATAAAATAGATCGCTTAAGTGCCACTACCGGCCAAAATCTGAGGTGAGTGCAAATGGCGTCGTTTTGCACGCCGACGTGGCGAGAAAACGCAAAAATGACGTCGTTTTGTGTATGATGTGGTAAATAATTAATTAAATTAAATTTAAAACTAATTTTATTTAAAATATTCTAAAAAATGAAAAACTATAAATTAAAAAACTAAATTTTTTTTTTTTTTTAAAAGTGGGGGCCAAAGGCCGGCAGCTGAGGGCCGAGCTCACCACCGCCGCCGGGAAGGTTCGGCGACGGAGGGGGAGGGTCGGCCGTGGTCGCCGCCCCGGCCGACCGGCGACGAGGGCTCGCGAGCCATCGCGATCTGGGCGAGGGCCCATCGAAGGCTCGCGACCCTCGCCCCCACATCTCGGGCGAGGGCTCGTAGGCCTCGCCGCCGATCGACAGCATCGCAGCCCCGGCCAGTGGCCTCCGGCAACCCCGGCCGACGCCCCCACTGCCGCCGGCCTATCCCGGCGACGTGGGCCCGGCGAGTGGGGAGGTGGCGAGGGCCCGCGAGCCCTCGCCGTCGGCTGGCTGGGGCCGGCGACCGGCGAACCCCTCCCCCTTGTCACCGGCCCTTCTCGGTGACGGCGGGAGGCGGCCGTGGCCCGCGAGCCCTTGCCTAGATCTCGGGGTGAGGGTCGCGCCCTTGTCGGCTTGGCCGGCTGTGTGGGACGTGACCTTGGCGGACCCTCCCCCCTCCGTCGCCGGCCCTTCCTAGCGGGCGACGGCGAGGGCTCAACCTCACCGCCGCCTTCGGCCCCCTTTTTTCAATTTTTTTTTAATTTTTTTTAATTTTTTTTTAATTTTTTTTAATTTTTAGTTTTTTAATTTTTAAAATATTTAAAATACATTTAATTTAATTAATTTTTATATTGATTATTTACCACATCATACACAAAACGACGTCGTTTTTGCGTTTTCTCGCCACGTCAGCGTGCAAAACGTCACCTCACCGGAAAATTGCCACATTAGCAATTTGGCCGGAATGGCACTTAAGTGATCAATTTTACTCTGATTTTGGCACTTAAGTGTATCTTTTCAAAGTTTTGGCACTTAAGTGTCCATCCGTGTCAAGTTTTAGCACTCCAAGTATTCCAAACTCAAAAAAACGGATTTTTATTTCTAAGAATAAAAAATTTACTAAACAGATTTCTGTTCCAAATCTATTCCCGAAAACAAAAGAATATAAATTATTACTATTTAGTCAGTTGTCAAATGCACCCTGTCAGTCCAAAAGCCTCAAGACTTCAAGTCAATTGGCCAAGCCCATCAAGATTCCGTATTTCGTAGTGAGATGTATCTATGATCTCCAGGCTCCAACCCCTTCAATCTCTCTCACTGCAGAGGGGGAGACCATGGTTCGGTCAAACTTATCAAACATTGAACGGTCGACAATATTTTCAATGACAAGCAGCCTCGAACCGACGGGAACAACAATGTCGACAGAAGTAGTGGTATTCTCCTGAGGTTTGCGCCCGACACGACAAGTTTTGTGAGACAAGGGAGACATTCGTCCCTCAAGCGAAGGTCCGTGATGCCTGAATTAGACGACTCCAACACCTTCAGCCTTGGAAACCTTTCGGGCCAAAGAAAGGAGAGAACCGCCATCCTGGTCAGGATGGAATTCATCATCGTCTGCGTTAAGGGTAGTTTTTATTCCTCGGGATCTTCATCGCCTCTTCCAATTTTATCGAGCGATCGAAAAATGGCATGATCTTTATGCTCCGAGAGATCACACGCAAGCGAGTCAAGCTAGAGGGGAGCATTGACAATGCTTCGATCCAGTTGCACCGAAGTAAATCGAGGGTCTCAAGACAACAAAGCGACTACGTGCCTGATGGCAAGCTGGAAATACGAGTATATCCTAGAGCCAACATCCTCAGAGATTTCAATTCCCCGATATCAATCGAGATATCCCATGCTAAGCTCCTACATAGCAAGGCGTGCATCTCTTCGAGGTTGGTGTTAACACCAAAAATGGCCTAGCGGGCCGGGGATATAACCAATGAAGCCCACCAGGCCAGAGTCAAACAAACAGGGCCACGAGAGTCAGACTAGAGCCGCTGCCATAGTTACAGACGGCTCGGTACCGACCATCACTCGGGAGTAGGAAGATAAGAAGGATGCCAATTGCCGAAGCGCTCAGTTTCAATCATGTATAAGGCAATACACTTATCAGCGAAACATGGATTATTCCGGGCAATTTAAAATTAAAACAATAACCGTAAGAGCGATTATTCTTTTGGTTCAACTATAAATAGCCGAAGATAAGTCATTGTAAAGGATGGTGAAATTGATTTAAAAAAAAAAAAAAAACTAATATACTCATTTTTCGGCTATCTTTCTTTAATTATCATTGTTTTGCATTTAATTTTAGTTGTATCAAATTTATCTTTTACTTATCACATTTGTAGTAAAAGTCATAGCTTCATTTCCGAAACGACACAGGATCTGGTACACAAAAAGGCAGAAGACCTTATTTTCGGTAAAAGATATTTTGTCTAAGAGCAATCTCGGTGAAACAATTGGCAAGCCTACTGATATAGCAAGGGAATTCTCTTATGAAACAAGAGTTCATTTTCAGTAATTTTAAGCTCCGCAGGTTTTTGATCGAAGTTGGCAATTTGGAAATACCTGTCCCCGACACATCCAACTCGATCAATGTGCTTTCCAACTCGCCAATTGAGTCTGGAATCTGCCTTAGACAACGGCAGTTTCTCAAAGATAATTACTTCAGTTGCACCAGCTCTCCAATCAAGTTGGGGAGTTATAACCATTTTCGCACTATCCAGCAAGAGCACCGAAAGAGCCTCCAGCTGACCAATTGACTCGGGCAGGCCACTATGAGAGAAGCAATTGGAGGCACTGAGACCTTAAAGTTTCTTCATATTGGCTAGGGTGCTGGGAATTTCCTTTATAGAAGTTCCATCTATTAGAAGCTCTTTTCATTTCTTTCATATTATTAAGCTCTTTCGGCAACATGCTGAGTTCCCTGCAGAACTTCAAATTCAGAGTGACTAAGCACTTTAGCTCAGCAATTGAAGGATCAATCTTCACCAATTGAGAACAATGCTTGAGAATCAGTGTCTCCAAATTCACGAGACCAGAGAGATCTGGAGTCATCAATAGGCCAGCACAGCTTATAAGATTAGAATTCTCAAGCATGGCGACAGTTGTCAAACTCGAGATTGAGAGCTTGAACCCTTTTTAGTTCCCTGTCCAATGAAACAAGTAGTATATACGATAATATCATTCTCATATGTCACTAGACATCCATCTGCACTTCTTTAAGTATGACATCAAACCAAGTAATTAAGCGAAGTACATTTGACTTGCTCAACTCAAGAAATCATTTATCACTCCGGGGGTACCTTCTTTTCCTTCAACAAGGATAATGCATCCTCATGATTCCATAGCCTACTAAGCCTTTCAGGCCTTTTGGTATCTTCATTTTTTACGATTTGCTGACAAAGATCTATCGGCTGATCATGCATACATAGTTTGTTATTTTATCCAATTTGCACCAAAGACAAGCCAAGCAAAGCTTTGATTCCACTAAGAGGATTATAGCCGCAAGCACGCCACAAGAAAAATAGGGTTGGCAATTAAAATCAAATGCGGAAAACAAGATTGATTATAAACAAACCTCCAGCCATTGTTCATATTCACGTTCACCGGAAAATCTCGAAGATTTAGCGAAATATCGGGCACACTCTATTAACCCAATTCCCTCATGTACTGATGGTGTATTCTAAAATTGAGAGGGTTAGCATTAGACCTTGTGATTACCCTTAAGAAATGAACAATCGTTTCTTTTATATACCGTCTCCCATCAAGACCGTTACCAAATGGACGGTTGTCATGAAGAGGTACAAGGCGTGAAAAAACTACATGTGGAATAACCGCCACTTTAAAGAGAAACTATGAGTCTGAAAGTATGGGATCACATTATATAAATAACATTCTCATACTTGATCCCAACATTTTCATCATATGGATTATCCAACCAAATCCACGAAAAAATTTATGCTTAAAGAAATGAAACAAAACACAAGGATCATGGCAACATATCCTCTGAGAATGAGTAATATCTTCCATGTATCACAATGCATTTTTTTTCTTTAATGTCAGCCTATATGTGACAACACATCTTAATGAATAAACCCTATGTTTATTCCAAAACCAAAGATAAATGTTAGTCTCATAAACAACAAAATGCGCACACCAAAAATTGAGAATCAACATTACAATTGAATAAGAGTTTCATACAACAAAAATCGTTCATACGACGACAAATCGCATGATGGCACATATTCTCATACTAGTTACATGATTCTTATACTTCATTGGGGGCATGCCTTTAGTTAAAGGATCAGCTATCATTAATTCAGTGCTAATGTGTACTATGACCACTTTATTCTCCTTAACATGTTCCCTTATGGCTAAATACTTGATGTTGATATGCTTACTTCAACTGCCACTTTTGGCATTTTTAGCCATAAAAACTGCAATTGAATTGTCACAATATATTCTTAATGGCCTAGAGATAGAATCAAAAATTCTAAGCCTGGAAATGAAACTCTTCAACCATATATAATGTGAGGTAGCCTCAAAACAATAAATGAACCCAGTCTCCATAGTGGAATTAGCAATCAAAGTCTGATTCGCACTTTTCCATGACATGGCTCTGCCAACTAACATAAAAATGTATCCAAATATTGATTTTCGAGAATCCATGCAACCCGCGAAGTCCACATCTGAATAACTGACTACTTCCAAGTTGTTAGTCCATTTATACATAAGCATGTAGCCTTTGGTACCTTGAAGGTATCTCAATACTTTCTTTGCAACTCTCTAGTGATCCATACATGGATTACTCTGATATCTTCCCAATAGTCCCACAATAAAAGTGATGTCAGGTCGAGTGTAAACCTGAGCATACATCAAGCCTCTGACGATAGAATCATATGGAATGTTTTTCATTTGTTCCCTTTCTAAAACAATCTTTAGGTATTTGTTCAAATTGAACCCATCACCCTTTACAATGGATACTATGCTTGGTGAACAATCTTTCATTCAAAATCTCTCTAAGACCTTATTGATATAGATTTCTTGAGATAGTCCTAAAATTCCTCAAGGTCTATCTCTATGAATCTTAATGCCAATGACATAAGATGTCTCACCCATATCCTTCATGTCAAAACTCTTAGAGAGAAATTGTTTTACCTCATGTAGCAATCCCTTATCATTAGCTGCAAGTAGAACATCATCCACATATAGCACAAAGAAATAAATTTTGCTCCCACCAACCTTCAGGTATATACATTGATCCATGATATTCTCTACAAAACCGAATGAAGAGATGACATCATGGAACCTTAAGTACCATTGGCAGGATACTTGTTTCAAACCATATATAGATTTCTTAAGCTTGCACATGAAATGCTCACCTTTACTTGAGGAGAATCTTTCAGGTTGTTTCATGTAAACCTCATCCTCTAGTTCTCCATTGAGGAACATTGTTTTCACATCCATTTGATGTAATTCCATATCAAAATGGGCAGCCAATGCCAAAACAATACAAAGAGAATTTTTTTAGATATAGAAGAAAATGTCTCCGTGTAATCGATTCCTTCCTTTTGAGTGAATTCTTTGGCGACGAGTCTACCTTTATATCTTTCAATGTTACCCAATGAATCATCCTTAGTTTTGAAGACCCATTTATAACCAATGGCCTTTGCACCATTAGACAACTCAACCAAATCCCAAACTTCGTTAGATGCCATAGAACTCATTTCTTCATTCATGGCATTGTACCACAAATTGGATTTATCATTATCCATGGCTTCTGAAAATATTTCAAGATCATTCTCAACTCCAATATTATAGTCTGATTCTTGTAAATACATAATATAATCACTAGAAATTGCCAATTTCCTTATTCTAGCAGATCTTGTTAACGTTGCATCAACATTCTCTTGAGGAGAGTGTTGCTCAACTAGTTGTTCAACAGTTTTTGGTAATTGCTGAACAACTAGATCTACTAGATCAATGTCAGCAAGTTATGGGACTTCAATGATTGGTTGTTCATTAGCCGGTTGAATTGAAGAGGCATTATGAACAACAACCAACCTTATACTTGAGGTGGAAGGTTGAGTGTCTGAATGATCTTTCGTAGGAACAAGGTCCTTTGATCGATCGCTCCCTTTAATCAAGTCATTTTCAAGGAACTTAGAGTTGCTTGATTCCACAATCCTAGTGGTGTGAGATGGACAATAAAACTTGTGTCCCTTGGACCTTTCGGCATATCCAATGAAATACCAACTTATGGTTCTTGGGTCCAACTTCTTCTATTGTGGATTGTAAACTCTTACTTTAGATGGGCATCCCCAAATGCACACATGTTGCAAACTCGTTTTCCAATCTTTAAATAACTCAAAAGGTGTCTTTAGGACAGCCTTGGTTGGAACTCGATTTAATATACACACTGTCATCTTAAGTACTTCAATCCACAAGGACTTAGGAAGTTTGGAACCACTAAACATACTCCGCACCATGTTCAATAAAGTTCAGTTTCTTCCTTCCACTACATCGTTTTGGTTTGAAGAATCAGACATAGTATATTGGGCAACTATCATATCCTCTTGAAGAAAAACTGCAAATGGACCAGGCGCTTGTCCATCTTTAGTATAACTACCATAGAATTCTCCATCTCTATCTGATCCAACAATCTTAATTTACTTGCTACATTGTTTTTCTACTTCCGCCTTAAATACCTTAAAGGCATCTAACGCTTCATGCTTATTATGAAGCGAGTAGAGATATAAGTAATGTGAGTAATTATCTATGAAAGAGATGAAGTAGTTTTGACCATACGAGTCCATATCCGGACCACAAATATTCGTATGTATGATTTCTAATATTTTCATACTCTCTTGACACCTTTCTTCGTCTTATTGGTATGTTTTCCCTTTATGCAGTCCACACAAGTATCACAATCAGTAAAATCTAAAGTACTAAGTACTCCATCATTTACTAATCACTTAATTCTATCTATTGAGATATGTCACAATCTCCGGTACCACAACATAGAGGAATCTTCTTTCACAACACATCGTTTTATACCAGCATTATCATGAACATGCATCGCATTATATTAGGCATTGTCTCGTAAATTAATTCAAAAAATATCATAAGACAAAGTATCACTTCCAACAATTTCATATTTAAATGATAAATAGAATTTTGAATCTGAAAAATTAAAAGAGTAACCCAAAAGAACAAGTTTTGAAACTGAAATTAAGTTTCTATAGAAACTAGGAACATAAAAGGTCATTTTCAAATTCAAAATAGAGCGACTATTGAGAACTAATCTACATGTGTCAATAACTTCCGCACGCAAACGCATCTTGTTTCCTGAATAGATGCTTTGTTCACTTCCCACTAGCTTCCTGTGGTTTTGAAAACCTTGCAAGGAATTCGAAATATGGATTGTAGATCCAGAATCAATACACCAAGTGTTGTGACTCACACAACCATATTAGATTCATAACAAACACAAACGATTGGATTACCTTTATTCTCGAGCCAGACCTTAAATCTAATGCAATCTTCTTTACATGCCCCTTCTTTTTACAGAAGAAACATTTGGATTCTTTTTTAATGTCAACTTAGAGAGCTATCTTACCTTTTCCCTTATGCTTGCCATGGCCTTTATTCTATCATTGTGTTGCCAAATGAGCACTTTCTCCCAATTCCATAATCAGTCTTTCTTCCTCTTGAACATACATGGTCATGAGTTCATTAATCGACAATTTATTCTTATGTGTGTTGTAAGAGATCTTGAAATGTGCATATTGTTACGAGAGAGTGTTTAGAATATAATACATAAGAAATTATTCATATCTCAACATTAAGGTTCTTAAGCTTAGCCGCAATGTCCCATATCTTCATGATGTGCTCACGCACACCTCTAACACTAGTGAGTTTCAACGATAAAAACTTCATAATCAAGGTCATGGCATGCGCCTTCTCTGAAGTCTCAAACTGCATATTAATGGCCTCCAATAAAGCCTTAGCATTGTTATGCTGAGCAACCAAACTATGGATACTAGAAGATATTTTAGCCCCTATAAACATCGCACTAACGTGGTTGGACTGCTCCCATTGATTATAAAGGACTATCTCAACCGCAGTGCTCGAATCAGTAGGTACAATTGGTTTGTCCTTCCTTATAGCATAGTCAATGTCCATCCACCCCAATTGAAGAACTAACTCCTTCCAAACTTTATAGATTTCGCCATTCAGTATGGGAACGTCACACTTAAATTCAAAGAAATTTACAAATTACAAAACTACATATCAAACAATCATGCTTTTGTCACAAAATTTGAGGCAAAATATATATAAATCATGTTTTATCAATATAAACATGTCACGAATAAGAATCACATAACATAAAAACTGTATGTAGGTTAAGTTTTTAATTTAAATATATTCATAATTACATTATGAAGAAACTACCATATTATACACATTTTCTTAATCCCTGTGGGTAAATTAAGAAAAATAATATGATATTTGATCCTAATTAATCATATTAATATAATGAAAATTCCCATGAAATTCATCATATTAATATAATTAATCACAATCAATGTCCATTTCTAAATATGATCCAGAGGCTCTTAATATATAATTTAATTGATTAAAGATATTGTGGCTACTCTTTAATTAATTAACTATATGGATCATTAGCCATTTAATTTCATGTATAAAATATTCATAAAAATGCATGAAATGGGAAAAATAGTAAATAATACATCAAAGGGCATAAATAGTAAATAAATAAATCGGCCAATGGCACAATTGTAAAATTGCAGGAAGGGCAATGGGAATTTTAAATGCGGCTGAGGGCCAAAAGAATAAATAAAGCCACCAAGGGCAAAAATGCAAAAATGGCAAAAGAGACGGGCAAAACATAAAATGATAATTAAAAAAAACTCACGACACGCGCCCTCTTTACCGCGTGGGCGGGTGTGGGCCCCATGCGCGGCGGCGATTCCGTGCGTGTGGATCCCACAAGCCTGCAGTTCCGCGCCCATGGCCCCATGTGCTTCTTCCTTCGCACAAAGAGAAGGCCTCTCGCTGTTTTTCTCCGTTTTCCACCGCAATTTCGCCACCCGTTTCTTCTCCGGTAGCCCATCTAAGACCGAAATAACTAATGGGTTTTGGAGACGATGCCGGCGCGACCACATAGGTCCAAGTTTCAGAGAAAATAACCAAGAAATTGGCCCCAAATCAAACGAAAATTTCCCAAAACACAAACCCTTAACCACCGCGACTTCCGCCGCCCAATTAGCCTCTGTTGAACATTGATATGCTGAAATAGCTTACGGCTATTCTTCTTCATGGCAGTGCAGTTGTACTGGTCCGAAGCCGAGCAGTGGGTCCTTAGAATTTGGCCAGAATCAGCAATTTTCCTCTTGACCCAAAAATGGCCAAATTACTATTCACATTTAAAAGGCCCGAAAAGTACACCAAAAATTCGACAAAATAAGGTAGAGGCACTAAACACACTTTGATACCTAATGATAGAATTAAAAATCAAATGCGAAAAATAGGATCAATTATAAATAAACTTCCAGCCATTGTTCGTATTCATGTTTGTCATAAAATCCCAAAGATTCAATGAAATATCGGGCACACTCTACTAACCCAGTCCCCTCGCATACTGATAATGTATTCCAAAATTGAAAAGGTTTGCATTAGACCTTGTGATTACCCTTTAATAAATGAATGATCATTCATTCTATATACCGTCTCCCATCAAGGCGATTACCAAATGGACAGTTGTCACGAAAAGGTATGAGGTGTGGAAAAACTACATGTGGAATAACCGTCACTATAAAGAGAAAATATGAGTCCGAAAATATGGGATTACAAACTAAACAATCATCATATTCTTTATTTTAAACTCAAAAGCATATTGCTGTCCCTTTAATTCTAAAAGAAGTTCCATCACTCGCTGAAAATCTGTAGAGTGATCTTTAGCATTGCTAGGACCAACTGAAGTAGATGCAGGAGTTTGAAAATGAGGGGGAACGTCAGTTGTTTTATCACCATGAGTAGGAGTGAATGCCTCGAAGTCGGATTCAGGAAATTGAGAGGCATAGACCGCTTCTGGGTCTTGAGGAGATCTACTATCATCACTAGTAAAGATGGGTGAAGAAGTACCTTGATTTTCAGCATCTCCCCCTGTCTTCATAGCTTCGGGTGGAGAAATATGTTCTTCTTCAATCTCCGCTTTAGCATTGTAGTGATGTTGTCCAATTTTCTCACTCCTTGTCTTTTCTGAATCTTTGGATGCAGCCAATGTTGGTTCAAAAGAGTCATCGCAACTCCTTCTTTCTTCACTTCTTCTTCCTTCTTGTTCATCTCTTTCTCTTGTTCTCTTGATCTTAGAAGGGCTGACATAACTCTGTAGATTCCGCAGGGCAAGAGCTGAGATAGTGAGATCATCGTCATCTTCTTCTTCGTCTTCCAAGACGAGAGATCTTCTTTTCTTCACGGGTTCTGTCATAGGCTATTTTCCTTTCCTCTTCTTGGCAACAGAGTCTTGCTTTGCCTTCACAGGGACTTCTCCTTGAAGCGCTCCAATTCCTTGCTCAATTCTTTTAGTCTCATTTTAGAAACCATTTTGAGACCAATAACCATTGGAGGAATGGTTTTAGCACAAAGAAGAGCAGGAAGTTTGATCTTGAAATGCTTGAAAAGTTGAGAGATAAGAGCAGAGTAAGGGAGCTGTCCCTTGTCTTTCACCACAGTTCTATACATATGCATGAGAATTGTGTGAGGTAAAGAGAACTTGCAACCAGAGTTGATTGCGTACATAAGCTTCGCTTCAGAACGAGAGACATCAGTCTTTGAAGTAGACTTTGGCCTGATGCGGTTGATAACCACTTTGTGAAGAAGGATGTTGTGGGCATTCATCCTTGAATAAGAGATTTTACCTTCGACCATCCTATCATTCACTATGGACAAGGTATCATGGGCATAAGATACCCCAATTGGTTGGAATTTCCCTCTTTCCACACCAATTATATCAGCCAATGTATCTACATCAACTACAAATTCTTTATCCCTTACAGAAAAGCTAAATTTATTCGCATCTATAAATGAAAGATTTGAATAAAAGTAGGTAGTTAGTTCGGGATATGCAACAATTGTCTCACTACAAAACCGGTCAAGCTGAAGCAAACCAAGCTTTTCCCTCAGATTAATTTGTAAAGAATAAAAAAAGTTGAAATCCACACTCCTGGGATTCATCACCCCTCTTTTCAATAGATTCAAGTAATACCTTTTGTGGTCCTTGGTACGAAATAGGTTCATCCTTTCACCACCAACCTTTGCAACAACGCCCATCCTGGGCTGAAAATGAGAGAATAATTTTTCATCATCATCCTTCTCCTCTGGCTGTCCAACACTTGGATCACTAGGAAAATTTTCGTACATCCATTTTGCCAAACCCTGAGGCACAATGCCTAGACTTTCCATGGTATTCAAGAAGAAAGTCTCATTTTTGTAACCATGGGCTTTTAGGAACTCATCAATAAAGTTCATAGCAAAACCACCCTTCTTCAAGTTCATATACAGTCTATAAATGAATTGGGGTTTTTGAGTCCTTATTGGTTTAGCGTCTTCAATAACTTTTTCTTGCTGAGGAGGAGGATCTTGTGTTGCTTGTTGGTGCGATTGAGAATGTTACCTTGCCATTTGCTCTTGTTGAGGAGAATCTTCTTCCTCGGTTAGGTCAAAATGTGTAGGTCCCTCATGCATACGCTGTGGTCCCCGATTCACGATTCTCGAAGACTTTCTTTGGAAAGACATTGTCAAAGTCTTGGGGAATTTCTCGAACTTGTTCTCTTGAAAAAGGTTAGAACTTTTTGGATGGAACTCAAGTAAATGAAAAACAGTAAGATCACAGTGTTCTAGGGTTTCAAGAAATGAGCGTAAATGAAGAAGACAAGGTTCGACAGTATTTATAGCAGGTACACGAAGCGTCGCAATTAGAAAGTAAAAACTGTCTTTTTGAAAATAATAAACTTCCTTTAAAAATAACTGTATTTCTTTTTTAAAATAATAACTTGCCTTTTGAAAATAAACACCCATCAATTAAGATAATTTCTAAAAATAAAATAATAAAAAGATAACGTACCTTTTTCAAAATTTTATCCAAGAATAACTTCATATTAAAATAGAAGGAATTTACTTACAGTCTTAACATCTAGGAATTCTGAGTCTGGACACCTTCAGACTTTACTTGGCAAACAATAGAATGTTCAGTCTTGCACGAATAGACTCAAATAAGCTTTTATCCAGTGGCTTTGTAAAAATATCCGCCAGTTGATTTTTCGAGTCAATGAACTGAATCAAGATTTCTCCATTCTGAACATGATCTCTAATAAAATGATGACGTATTTTTATATGCTTTGCTCTTGAATGAAGAATTGGATTCTTCGTGAGATTTATGGTGCTTGTATTATCGCATTTGATTTCAGTGCATGATTCTTCAATTCCAAAGTCTTTTAGCTGTTGCCTCATCTGAAGGATTTGAGAGCAGCAACTCCCAAGTGCTACATATTCCGCTTCAGCTGTTGAAAGAGCTATGGTACTCTGTTTTCTTGAAAACCATGATACAAACTTGTTGCCAAGTAATTGACATGTTCCAGAAGTACTCTTTATGTCCACTTTGCATCCTGCAAGATCTGCGTCTGAATATCCAATGAGAGTAAAGTCTCATTCTTTGGGATACCACAAACCTAGTTTTGGAGTAGTTGCAACATATTTGATAATTCGCTTTGCTGCACTAAGATGAGATTCTTTGGGATTTGATTGGAATCTAGCACAGATACAAACACTAAACAAGATGTTAGGTCTAGAAGTAATAAGGTAAAGAAGTGATCCAATTATACTCCTGTATAGCTTTTGATCCACAGTCTTTCCTTCTTCATCTTTATCCAGCTTTGAAGAGCTTGACATAGGAGTCTCTGTCTTTTTGCAGTTTTCCAATTCAAACTTCTTGATGAGATCTTTCGTATACTTTTCTTGGTGAATGGAGATTCCTTCCATTCATTGTTTTACTTGTAGTCCCAGAAAGAAATTTAACTCACCCATCATGCTCATTTCGAATTCATCTTGCATGCATCTAGAGAATTTCTTGCATAGACTTTCATTATGTGAACAAAAAATAATGTCATCAACATAAATTTGAACAAGTAGAAAATCTTTACCTTCCCTTTTATTGAATAAAGTAGTATCTACTTTCCCTTTATCAAAACCACTTTGAATTAGAAAATTACTTAATCTTTCATACCAGGCTCGAGGTGCTTGCTTCAGTCCATACAGAGCATTTTTCAGTCTGTAGACTGAATTTGGCTTTCTTGGATCTTCAAAACCAGGTGGTTGTTCCACATAGACTTCTTCTCGAATAAATCCATTTAGGAATGCGTTCTTTACATCCATTTGGTATAACTTGAAATTTTTAAAGCAAGCAAAAGCAAGTAGTAATCTAATTGCTTCTAACCTCACTACTGGTGCATAGGTGTCGTCATAGTCTATCCCTTTTTCTTGAGTGTAACCTTTAGCCACGAGTCTAGCTTTATTCCTGATCACTTTTCCTTTCTCATCCACTTTGTTCCTGAAAACCCATTTAGCACCAATAATAGATTTACCTTTTGGTTTAGGTATTAATTCACAAACATCGTTGATGCTGAACTGTTTGAGTTCTTCTTGCATAGCTTCAATCCAGCTTTCATCAGCTAATGCTTCTTCTATACTTTTGGGTTCAATTGAAGAAATAAGTGCTAAAGCACTATACTCTTCTCGCCTTTTGGATTTGGTACGAATTCCTTCATCAATATTGCCAATGATGAGTTCTTTGGGATGACTAGACTTATGCTTCCAGTTGCTAGTTGATTTTTGAGTCTGCTTATCCTCTGCTTCAGTTGAAACTTTTGGTTCTTCCTGTTGTTGAACTTCAGGAGTTTGACCTTCTGTGGGAGAAGTAGACTTTGTAACATCTCGTACAGGTTCAATTTCTTCAAGTTGAGTCTCTATCACTTGATTCGGTACAGAGTCTTGAAACTTGACATTCATAGACTCTTCAACAGATTGGGTCTTTTTGTTGAATACTCTGTATGCTTTGCTTGAAGTTGAGTAGACAAGAAAGATACATTCGTCTGACTTTTCTTCAAACTTACCAGTTCAATCATTTGCATTTTTCAAAATAAAATATTTACAACCAAATACATGAAAATAAGAAACAATTGGTTTCTTTCCTTTAAATATCTCATAAGGAGTTTTCTCTAAAATATGCCTTAAAAATACTCTATTAATAATATAATAGGCTGTAGAAACTGCTTCAGCCCAAAAACGAGAAGAAATGTTACTTTCAATTAAAAGAGTTCTTGCCATTTCTTGCAATGATCTATTATTTCTTTCCACAACTCCATTTTGCTTTGGAGTATATGGTGAAGAGAAAACATGCTTTAAATCACATTCATCACAGAAATTTGCAAAGTCTTGATTCTCAAACTCACTTCCATGGTCTGTTCAGATGCTTGTTATAGCATATCCTTTCTCATTTTGAATTTTCTTAGCAAACTTTGAGAAATGAGAAAAAGTTTCAGACTTACTTGATAAGAAGAATACCCATGTAAAGCGAGAATAATCATCCACGATTACTAAGCAGTATTTCTTCCCACCAATATTTTGTGTTCTGGTTGGTCCAAAAAGGTCCATATGCAGAAGCTGCAGAACACGATTAGTAGAAACTTGATTTATAGGTTTAAAGGAACTTCTTACCTGTTTTCTCAAAACACATGGTGTGCATAATTCTGTCTTTTGATAACTTAAGTTGGGTAGTCCACGAACAAGCTTCTTGGAGGAAATTTTGGCTATCTACTTCATATTGACATGGCCAAGCTTTCTATGCCAAAGATTTTCTTCATCTTGAATAGAAATTAGACACTAAGAGCTTTCTGGTTTGATATTCAGCAGATAGATGTTTCCATGTCTTCGTCCAGTAAAGGATTGAGACAAATCCTTACTAGTTCCTGAACAAATGCCTTCTTGAAAATTGATTTTGAATCCAGTGTCACACAGTTGGCTTATACTGAGTAGATTATAGTTTAAGCCTTCCACCAAGGAAACATTGTTGATTGTGAGACGCCCAATCATGACAGTTCCACATCCAAAAAATTTTCCTTTACCATTTCCACTAAAAGAAACTTTTCCACCATTTGCTTGAGTAAGCTTTATGAAGCAATTTGAATCTCTTGTCATGTGTCTCGAACAGCCACTATCCAAATACCATTTGATCTTTTTATTGATAGTGACCTGCAGTTATGAGAAGATTTCAAGTTCTCTTTGGTACCCATACTTTCTTGGGTCCAAGGGAGTTAGTTCAAAAAACAATCTTTGCCCAATCTCTCTTAACATGTTTCCAAACTTTATGACAGTCCTTCTCGAAATGTTCTGAGCTGTTACACTTTGAACATTTGAGAGCACTTCGACCAATAGGTTTTACAAAAACCTTTTGAAAATGATTTTTGTAGAAGGTTTTAGTAGGTCTTTGTTTGATTCTTTCTTTCACTTTTGGAAAATCAATCAAAGTAATAGTATCTGGTGTCATTCCTAAACCTGATTTATTAAAATAAGGTCTTTGAATTGAAAGAATTTTATCTAGCCTTTCAGATCCGTTTGAAAACTTCTTTGAAATATTTAAAATGTTTTCTTTCAAAAGGATGTTTTCCTTTGAAAGAGAATCAACATTTTTGTTTAGATTTTCAAATTTTTCTTTCCAAGAAATTTCCTGTTGCCTTAATATAGAATTTTCCTTCTTTAGTTCGGAAATTCTTTTAAGAGATACCTTGAGACTAAGACAGAGTTCATCAATATGCTTTAAAACTTTAATAGGAATTTTAAAGTTACTAACCTCAATTTCCTTCGAGTCTCGAGTCATTTGAGTCCGAGTGCGCTTCCAAATTTGCCATCAGACCAATGTTGGCATATTCTTCATCACTCTCTTCACATTTTGTGTCGCTCCAAGTGTCTGCTTTGCGAGCTTTCTTGAATTTCTCCGTATTTCCCTTCTTTTTCTTCAATAGAGGACAGTTAGGTCTGATGTGTCCTTTCTTCTTGCATTCGAAGCAAGTCACATCTTTGTTGAACTCATTTTCTTCAGTTGGTTTATTCTGAGATCTTTGAGTAGTTTGCTTCCTCCAGTTGTACTTTCTTCTTTTTCTATTTAACTTTCTGAACTTCCTTATCATGAATGCTAGTTTTTCATCATCCATGTCATCTTCTTAATCTGTAACATCAAAATCATCATTAGACTTTAAAGCGATTGACTTCTTACCTTTAGGATCTTCCTCATTGATTTGTTCCACTTCATAAGATTGAAGTGTGCCCACTAATTCGTCTACTGATAAAGGCGTGATCCTTTGTGTTTCTCTAATGGAAGTCTTGATGTGATTCCAATCTTTGGAGAGTCCTCGCAGCAGCTTGTTGACTTTCATCTATCCTGAGATTGGTTGTCCATGATATGCAAGACCATTTACGATCTCTATAAAACGGCTAAACATATCAGTGATGGTTTCTTCTTGTTTCATGTCTCTAGCATCTGTCACTTCCTTTCCTCTTTCTGAAGTTGATGTATTTGTAGGAATAACTCCTTTTTCTACCACATCTCATTTAAGAGGATCTTTCGATCTTAGGAAAGCTTTCATCTTGTTCTTCCATACGTAGTATTCCTTCCCATCAAAGTAAGGAGGTCTGGTGTTGCTTTGACCTTCAACCGATCCCGAGCCAAAATACTAGCCATAGATCTTTAGCTTAAGAAGTAAAACACTTCAATAAATAAGCACACAAGCTCTAATACCAATTGAAAGAGGCTAGTGAATACACCTAGAGGGGGGTGAATAGGTGTAAGGAATAGGTGTAAGTAAGAATTTTCGCAGAACTTAAAGAAGATGTCTTGATTTTAGAAGATACTGGACATAAATCATATTTCAATTCTAGGTAAATAAATAACCAGTAAATACGAATAAGAAGTTTAAGGATAAGAGAAAGTAAACACAGAGTTTATAGTGGTTCGGCTTAGACCAAACCTACGTCCACTCTCCTCGCCGACAGCCTATTGGCTGGATTCCACTAGATATCAAAAGAGTTGTTACAGCTCGAGATCTTGACTATCACAGTGATGAGTCTTATCAAACTCTCACACAGGTCACACTAAGAATTTCTCTCTTTTGTATACAATGTTTTGATTGATGAATGAAGAAGCAAGAGACTAGAAAGGCATCGGACTTTAGAATTCTCTCTCAAGTACCGTATCGAACAACCAAAGAATCAACCCTTAAATACTTCTTCATGACTTCTTGACCGTTGTCACTTTCCAAAGGAATTCTTCCAGTCTACCCGTTGGACAGAATCAATTAAGGTGATCTTGCATCGTTGGATAATTTGTGTTGAAAGCCCATCAATCCTGCTCGCCTATACAAATCAGGATATTGTGTTTCCATAAGTAGAACCTTCCAAGTTTATCTTGCCTTTTGAAAGATCTTCATATCGGAGTAGTTTCCAATAGGAATAATGAATCAAATATTTGTGAATTCTAGCTATAAGATCTTTCTAATAATCATATAGAACGAAGCTTTGAAGATAATCTTTATCTGGATAAAAGTCCTGCATTTGGATAAATCTTCATACTTCAGTCTGGAACTGCTAGTGAGGATAGACTTTGAGATTAGCGTCTGGTGAACTGTCGGTCTTCAAACTTTGACGATAAAGTCTTCAGATCTTCAGATATAGACTTTGGAAAGGTTTTGTCAACTTCAAAACAATAAAGGAGTTTTCTCTAACAAAGTTCACTGTGGTTTGACGTCGCCATTCCAAGCTCAGGCTCTTCGCCAGCGCGTTCTTGTGGTTTCATCGATTTGACAACATCATATTCATCATCTCATCACTGGTGACCTCTCACACTTCACACTTCACCATCCGGTGAAATCTCGATGCACTCACTCTCACACGCCGTCATTATTAGTGCTCTTGAGTTTTGGTTGTTTCTATGCTATTGGATTTGATATCGGTGATTTGAGTGACCAATTTGATGTCAAACTCGATGGCTCCAATTATGCTCTTTGGCAACCATCAGCTATGTTGCACTTGTTTATCGTGACATGTTTGAGTATGTTGAGGGTGTTCGTGTTTGTCCAGCCCAACTAAAGGATGCTGAGCAATCCAAACTCACTTCCGAGGCAATTGCTCAGTGTGAATTTGACATTCGTATTTAGACTATTGCTGATCGAAGGGCCTGGGCCATTATATTTGGCTCTCTTGATCATGCCATTTGCCCATGGTTTGCTCACATCACAGGTGTGATGATCTCTGGGATCAGCTCGCCGATATGCTTACTCAAACTAGCTCTATCCGTGTCTACCAGTTATAGCAAGAAATTGCTGTTGCTACTCATGGTGCTAGATCTATCCGTAAATTTTATAATTATTTGAAGTCGCTTTAGAGTTAGCTTGACATTTTGTCTCCCACTTTATGTTCCACATGTTCTAGCTATGCCACATGTTAGTTTTCTTGGCTATAGATTTACAATTGCCTACGACTTTATGATTTTCTTATGAAGCTCTAACTTGCTTTTAAAGGTGTTCGTAGTCAGATTCTTTATCAGAATCCTCCACCCTCTCTTCCTAATGCTATCAAGGAACTTCAATCTGAGGAAACCTGGTTGGGTCTTCTTTCATCTCCTGGGGTGCCTATCCCACTGCGATTCTCACTGCTGCTACTTGACCTACATCACTGACTCCTGCTCCAACTTAGGGTTCTCAATAGTATGTTCAGTGTTTTTACACCCATCACTGTGTCATCAATAGTATGTTTAGTGTTTTTACACCCATCACTGTGACATCCTGAAAATTTGACCCCGTTTTGATAATATGAATTGGGCTTTTTGTCGACGCGCCTATGGTCCTTTTTCTCTGAGCTGATCACTCACGAGTTAACTAACCTATTATGTGAAGCTATTTAAGGGATATAAACATGGCAGACTTGAGAATTCGATCGGAAATCGATTGCTCGGCCGTAAAAATCGGCAAGGGTCAATACGACACCGTTATAATTGAATGGTGATCGGATATAGGTCGATTCAATGAGATCATATCATTGAATTGCGGGTGATTCTGCATGATCGCAAAATTCACGTCGAACGGCACTAACTCGGTTTTTGGTCGATTTTATACTCGGTGCCCGTAATTGAAACCTCAAGATTTTTACAACAACCGAGAGTCGCCGACGAGTCGGAGATGCACAAACATTGATCGAAAATTATCGACCATGGGTCAAACGCGATAAAATCCCTAAAAGCTACTCGGTAGGTTGGATTGTACTGAAATCGTGTTCGGTTAATTTTAACCATGAAATTGAACTCGCTTTTAGGAATCGAACGTTGGAGCGTGTCATGATTTATTTTTAGGACCTCGTCTCATCTTTTGAAGAAATTCCATCGAGCCTGGAAAATTGCGGAAAAATCAATTCGGCAAAAAAGAAATGCAAGAGAAATTCGGATGGGCATCTTTAATTGGATTTTTGGCCACCAATTTGAATTGTTATGTGAAGGATTGAAGGGAAATTTGTATGGGCTGCTGCCATGGACTTTTTGGTCACCAAAATGGCTTGGTTTGTGAAGAAAATGGAA
The DNA here is from genome assembly GCA_014182395.1 of Eucalyptus sp. ANBG9806169. Classification (NCBI taxonomy): domain Eukaryota; kingdom Viridiplantae; phylum Streptophyta; class Magnoliopsida; order Myrtales; family Myrtaceae; genus Eucalyptus; species Eucalyptus sp. ANBG9806169. The sequence continues at coordinate 44,382,814 of CM024575.1, forward strand.
GAAATTCGTAGGGGCTGTTGCATGGGATTTTTTGGGCTGCCAAAAGACTTTGTTTGGGTGAGGAAATTGTGGAAAATTGCCATTGGAGGATGCATACACTTTTGTGGCTGAAGACTTTGTGCCAATTTGATCATTGCATGGGATATTTTGCATGCAAGGTGATTGGCCCTCATCTTGACTTCCTCTCCCCTTGTCCCCCTTGGTTATGCGCACACCCCCGCGCCCGACTAGCTTCTTCCGCTTTGCTTCATCGTCTTCTTCTTCCTCAATTCTTCTTCATCTTCATTCCCTTGAAACCACCAGCCACCAGCTCAAAGCCAGTCAGCCCCACGCCGTCCAGTCCAACACCTCACCACATCGCCATCTCGTCTCGCGCTCGCCATTCGCCTACGACTAGCCAGCTCGCCAGCTCGCCGTCCACAGCCCTTGCTCATCCAGCCCGCCCCCACGCCCGATCAACTCCAAACTGGTGTTGAGCAGCCCTCACCGTCAACCAGGCTGCCAGCTCGCCCCCGCCGTTCATCCAGCCACCCATCTCGGTCTAGCCAGCACTGCCTCAGCCCAAACCGACTAGCACAGAAGCGATTTCCCCTCCCTTCAAGCGTGTGACTTGCAAGGCTATTTTCAGTCTCGGTTTGGCCTCCGTTGATGGCGCTGTAGGCACGAGATCTCACCGTCTTCACGTCGTCGTAGCAGTGAACCCATTACCTCGCTAATCTAGTGAGTTAACGCCATAATCTTGGATTAAGAAGTTAATTGTACTTAGGGGATTAATTTAAGGTTAATTAGGATTGGTGTAATTTTGTTAGTGTAACTAAATTAGTTAGGATTAGTTAGTTACCTAGACTAGTTAGTTAGGTGGTTAGTTAAGCTAGTTAGTTAGCTTGATTTGATTAATGTAGTTAGCTTAGTTAAATTAGTTTAGTTAGCTCAATTAAGTTAGTTCGATTAGCCTATTTAAATTAATTAAGTGATTTAGTTTAAATAATTTATAATTTATTTAATTAATTATAATTAGCGTAAATTGTATCGGGATAGCCGGTTAGTGGAATTTTACGCTGATCGTCGTGGTTGAATTCATTTGTGAAATTGATTGCTAAATTATGCAATTGAGTGCTTGGTGATGATTTTTTATTATTATTGCAAAAATATGATTTTATGGTATTTAAATAGAAAATTACCGGGTGTCGGGTTTTGACGTCAAAAATATTTTATGCACTATATAAAATCGTGGAACTTTGAAATGGGAGAGTATCACATTTTATGGATCAATTTAAATGTATGACCACGCACAATTATTTTACCGCGAATTTTTAATATGAAGAAAATTGACCAAATCCATTATTTGAAATTGAGGTATTTGAGTACAAAGCACGGTATTCTTGGCCAAATATGAATGTGCGTGTGGTCATTATCAGAATCCGTCCTGATGCGTTCACGCGGGACGATGCATGATTAAGTTTAGATGCCCTTGACAATGGATGCCGGTCGTAGTGGAGGCTAGGCCGATGCTCCTTTATGGAATGCCGTCTAGGGGTAGACGTTGCCGTGCCCGACGGAGCGAGACAATGCCCGGTTATGCCGAATGACCGCCGACTGATGAGTTGGTCGTGGCCATTGGGTCGTAAATAACCGGGACACGCTTGAGTGATTGAGATAGCCGCGCCTGATTATGGGACAAAATTGTGTGGCACGGAATGGGATGTGTCATAATGGTTTTGGCCTTATAATCGGGACCCTTGTGATTGTTTGTGAATGATATGAGGTGTTCTAGTTATTGAATACATTTACTATATGCATATGATATATGAGATGTACTAATGTGCAGGAACACACCAAGGTAAAGTAAGTCTTATACTGTGCATGTTTAGGACGCCTCTGAGTGAATTCTCATCCTAATCAGGGTTTAAGGTGTAGACTCGCTGAGATTTATCTCACCCCGTCGTGGTTAACCCCTTTTCAGGTCCTTAGATGGAGGTACGTCATGTCCGTTTTGGGTGTCCATGGGAGGTGGAGACCGAGTCTACCCTTCTCCCCATCCTCGGGACCACCTGGACTCGTGAGCTCGTAGTGACCACTATTTGGGTCAATGAAGGCCTACCTCACTTGGTACCTGTTGCGACCTAATTTTCGAGTGAACCACCTAGCATTAGGCTAATGAATTGCTAAGCCTAGACTTAGCTCGGGCTCTCCCAAGCCCATACCAACTCGTGATTTAGGTTCAAATATCTAGCATGCAAAAGGGAGTCGCCACTAATCAATTTGTGGTAGGTCGATTAGACACCTAAATAAAATAATGGGAGAATTATTTTACTCCTAAACACCAGAGACTTTGGGTACGGGGACTTGGTTACACTAGGCTATCCTAGTGCCCTTTCAGTACATTTCTCTTTTAATTTCGAAAAAATATTTTGCAGGCAGCTTAAATTGATTTTAATTCACTTTACTAACGTGTGAGGTGATCATACATGTGTGCAAACCACTAATTTAACACTCAAGAAAGCAAATTAAAAAAATTGCAGGACTTACCTCATAGCAACGAAAGCATCTACGTTGTTAAATCAAAATTCACATAAGCAATCATAGATATAATTTCTAATTAACACGCAATTTCAATTTTTGTTTTCACTTTATTTAATGAAAGTCATGCGATGCATGCTAATAATCTAATATGACATGGCAACACGATCTAAACTATATGACATGAAGCAATGCAATAATTAAATGCAATCTAAATGACCTAATTCTAATGACGGGCAATTTCTAATTAAATGAACCTAATAAAAACTAAATGACATGCATTTGATATTTCTATTCAACGAAAATTCGTAATTAAAATCACTTAAAAATGAAAATCAAATTAAAGTGAAATACTATCTATTCTAAATGCTTTCTAAACATGCATTTAAAAAAAAAAAAACCTATCATGCAATTCATCTAAAGATCTATCTAGACCTAAAATGCAATTTTTATCTAATATGCAATGACGTGCAAAGAATGCCCTAATTCTAATTTTGTTCCTTTTTTTATGAAATTCGAAATTAAAATTAAACATGCAATTCAGATAATAATAAAAAAACTAACATCCTAAATGAATGCACTTTTTTTTTCCTTTTCTTTTTCATGACTCAAAATAGAATCCCTATCTTAAACATGCAAGATAATTAAAAAAAACAAACCTAATCTTTTTTTGGATTTTTTCTTTAACAAAAATAAAATTGACTCAAACACCATGACATCAAATCAAACAAGATAACATTGATATTCGAAAATTGGCGAACCATATCTCGCGCATGAGATCGGTTGTCCAATTTTAAAATTAAATTGCGAATCGAATCTCGGGCATGAGATTGGATTGTCGATTTTTGTAGGGAATTGCGAGTCGGATTTTGGGCGCGAAAATCGGACTGTTAATCCCTAATTTGAGGGGCACTTTCATGTCGGAATCTCAATCAAACATTTAAGAGGAACAATTCCACTAAACAAAGCCAGATATAAAGGGAAAAAAAAACTATAACTGAATAAGCAATAATAATGAAATAAAACATCTACCTAAAAATAAACCCATTAAATAAAATAAAACAAAATTCTACCTAAAAGGAAAAATCCAATCGGTGATTGAATCCAATGGAACTCGGCACGGCTAAGGATGGGCGGTGGATGTGGCGGTGGCCGGTGGGTCACCGTGAGTGTTGGTCTCGGTTGTGCAAAGCTCCGGCGAGGTTCGACGAGGCAAAGAGGACTAGATATACTGGGCAATTACGGTGCTCGACTAGGAACCGGTGAAAATCGTCAATTACTCATTAGTCGCTCACCCGAAACCTGCAAAAACGGAGATCGAGAATTTAAGGAACAACAAGGCTTTGCTGGTGATGTCAAGCTGTAGAAAGTGTTGCATGGGACAATGGCTTGAACGGGTAGCAGCTGTAGTCAACTCTTATCTTTTTCCTCTTAAAGCTTGGACCAACAAATAGTGTGCTGCCAAATTCTGGCACTTATGAATTTACTGGATGTTGATGGAGTTCACACTATTCTTCGCTGGTCAACGTTGCAAGAGGCGTAGGACAGAAGCTCGGGTGCAATAGGTGGCGCTCAACGTCATCGGAGCATAGGAAAATCATCGACATTGGCTCAAGCCAATGCGGGATGTGGGCAGTAGCTTAGCGTTGGGCTCGAACAGTAGCAGAGCGGCTAGTATTGTCATGTGTAACGTCCTTGGTCAATGCAGCAACAAGTTTACGGCACGAGTGGCACTGGTCGTTGCTCATGTCGAGCTTGACAGCACAGGGGCAGATGGAGACAACAGCTCCTCGTCGTGGTTTGGCTTGGGCGGCAGCAACTTCATGTCAACGGCAAGCAGGTGTCGTTGGGTGCGGCGGTGGAGCAGGACAGCAAGGCTCGACTCCCGTCAGTGCAAAGCACGGCGGCCGCGTGGGTAAAGGGGTGTCTTGGCAAAGCCTTGGCCAAAAGCGCCTTTTATCTCTTTCTCTGCTATTCAATGGCCATCCCCTTCTCTCAAAAGGCTTCTCTTTTTTGACTTTCACTGTGGAGAACATGAAATCCTATTTTTGATTGTGTGTGGCCTCTCTCACGAAGTGATAAAAAAAGGTTCCTCGAAGAAAATAAAACCTGTGATGAAAAGAAAGAGTCCCCTTTGTGCGGCCGTATATTCAATGAGTGTGGCCTCTTCTTTAAAACATACGCACATCCTCTTTTATAGGTGAAAAATTAGGATTTCAATTTCTTCTTCGAATCCACATTCGTAATATTTTTTCACCAATTTTGTCACATATTGATCAGGGCTCAAGATTACGATAGAATTTTTCCTTAAATCCAAATCTTGCAAAAATATATCGCAATATCCTTTCACACATCTGCCTTATCCAAAGATATTCTAAAAAAAAATCCAATCGCATCTCGAAAATTTCAAATACCCATTTTTTCACGAGATAATTTCCGATCACTTAAAAAAAAGGCTTGGGCCAATTTCCTCACTTCATGGGCTTAGTCCGGCTCGTCAATTTAAAGCTCAAAACCACTAATTCAAATCTATCTGCCACCAGTCCAATGCACAAAATGTAAATTAAAAACAAATGCATCTAAATTTATATGCTATGCAATTAATATTTTTTAGAAATAAAATTAACCCCTAATAAATGACCAAACAGGTCGCCAAAATTTATGTGTCAACAGTACCTCATCGCTTCAAAGCGTGGTTCCGTAACGGACCTAATGGGGTTTGAGAGGGTCATTTGGAGGGTTTTGACGGGCCTGCCGTCGAAACCGAGTATGAGGAGGTACTCCACCCTATCATGGATATCGATATACTGGATGATATCACGGCAAACTCGGGGCCCGAGGCTGAAGGGTCCGAAGTAGAGGTAGCCGATCCTTTGGACATCGACATCCCAAATGGTGTTGTGGTGGACCCGGATCCCGAGTAGATAGGGTCCAGGGTAGAATTGGCTTGGTAGCTTCTTTTGAGTATAGACTCCTGTACGAAAACCCGTAGGTTGAATCTGATATGTTTATAAAGTGTGTTTTGTAAAAAGGTGTTAGTATATAACTATCCTAGTGTTTGATGGTTGTCAGGGTATCTGTTTAATTCACTTATGCATGTGCATAAAATGAATGGGTCGACAACGCGTCCTGGGAACGTCGCATTTTAATCTACCACCGAGGAATATGCGCGTGCCCGTGGTTCGGGGCGTGACAATCACCGTGGTCATATCAAGTCTTGCTGTAATAAGAAGCGACGTGATGCCCAACGCCCTTCTCAGACTCTACTCACTCCTACTCCGGCTCAACATGTTTCTCTGGCTTCTCCTTTTATGGATGAGAGATTTGTTGCACTTGAGGCTCAATTAGCCTGCTTAAATAAGCTGCAGCTTAGCTCTCAATCATCTAGTTCTTACATTTTGGTTGCTGTCACTCTTGCTGATTCTTCTGCGTTGGTTGCATCCTCATCAAGTGACTCTTCTATTACTTGGATTCTTGACTCATGAGCTACTAGACCCATGTCTTCTTTCGCTACTTGTCTCATTGAGCTTTCTAAGCTCAAGTCTCCAACACGATTCTTTATGGCTGATGGTTCTACTCTTATGGCTGCCCAATAGGGGACTCTTGTTCGTCCTCAGGCTTCCTATGTTCTCAATGTGTTGCATGTCCCCTCTCTCGTGCTCAATTTATTGTCTATCGACCAACTTACTTGTCACGCCTCGAACCTCGAGTGTGCGAACATCCCTCGATGGTCGACTAAAATTTTGCGATGTTCTTAGGACGTGTCGCCGACCCATTCATTTTATACACATGCGAAAACAAATTGAACAATCTCTAGACACCAAACAAATACATGGGATAGAAGAAACATGACAGCCAATTAACACAAAACATATTTTATAAACCAACCAGGTTAATCCTGCAAAGTTATATACAAAAGGTCAAGACCCAAAAAGGAGTTACTAAGCTAACTCTACCCCGGACCCCACCTACTTAGGATCCGGGTCTACCACGACACCGTCGGGGATGTCGATGTCTAGGGGGTCAGCTACCTCCTTTACTTCGGGCTCATCAGCCTCGAGCAATTGGTTCGCCGCGATATTCTCCAAAATAGCGGCATCCACGACAGGATCGAGTACTACCTCACACTCAGCATCAACGGTAGGTCCGTCAAAATCGTCCAAGGGGCCCTCCCGAACCCCGTCAGGCCCGTGACGGAACCACGCCTTGAATCGATGAGGTACCAACTGGGGTAGGCCCTCATCGACCCAGATTCTGGTCACGACGAGCTCATGGGTCCAGGGAGATGCGTGGATATGGAAAATGGAACGCTTGGTCTCTACTTCTCGTGGCCACTCAAAACGAACGCGGCACACCTCTATCTAAGGACCTGTAAAATTTTAAACCACGATGGGGTGAGACAAAGTCTTAGCGTGTCTACACCCTAAACCCTTATTAAGACGAGAATTCACCTAAGGGCAGCCTAAACATGCAACATATAGGACTTACCTCGCCTCAACACCTCCCTGTACGTTAGTACATCTCATATATCATATGCATACAGTAAATGCATTCAATAATTGGAACATTTCAATTCATATATCAATCAATCACAAGGGTCTCGATTATAAGGCCAAATCATTATGACACGTCCCATTCCGTGTCACACAATTTCGTCTCATAATCCGGCGCGGCTATTTCAATCACTCAAGCGTGTCCCAATTAATTACGACCCAACGGCCACGACCAACTCATTAGTCAACGGTCATCCAGCATAACCGAGCGTCGTCTCGCTTCGTCGGGCATGACAACGTCTACATCTAGACAGCATTCCCGAAGGAGCATCGGCCTAGCCTCCACTACGACCGGCATCCATTGACGTGGGGCATCTGAACTTAATCAGGCATCGCCCCCGACTTTCATCGGGTGACGGGTTCCGATAGCAATCACACACACATCTATTCTCGGCCAAGGACATCATGCTTTGCACTCAAATGCCTCAATTTCAAATAATGGACTTGGCCTATTTTCTTCATATTAAAAATACTCGGTAAAATAATTGTGCGTGGACACACAACCAAATCGAATCATGAAACGTGATATACTCTCTTTTCAAAATTCCACGATTTTATATAATACCTAAAATGTTTTTAGCGTTAAAACTTGACACCCGGTATTTTTTAATTAAATACCAAAATTCATATTTTTGAAACAATAATTCAAAAATCATCACTCAGCATCCAATTGCATAATTTAGCAATTAATTTCACAAATCAATACATCCATGACGATTAGTGTAAAATTCTGACAACCGGCTATCCCAGTATAATTTACACTAATTAAAAATTAATTAAACCACTTAATTAAATTAAATAACCTAATCTAACCAACCTAGTGGAACTAACTAATTAACCAACTAAATAATTACTCTGACTAAATAACCTTAATCGTAATTAGGCCTAACTAATCTACTAATCCAAAATTAAACTAACTAATCTCCCTTAAGTGCAATTAACCCCCTAATTAGAGCTTAGGGTGTTAACTCACCGGTTAAGTGAGCTAATGGGTCCACGGCAACAGTGGAGCAATGGCAACCAAGACCTAGGCTTACGGCGATTCCAAAGGAGGTCCGGAAAGGGCTGTAAACAGCCTCGCTAGGCTCACAGCCTAGCTGGTTTCTATTTGGTTTTGGCTTTAGACCGAGCTGGCTTTGGTTCAAGATGGGGCCGAATCGAGCTGGCTGAGGGCTGAGGCGGCAGGGCGGGCGGCTGGAGCAGCAACGGCGGAGCTGGCCTACGGCGGTGGCGAGCTGGTGAGTTGCAAACGGCAGCTCGAGCGGGCTGGCGTAGGCTCGAGGACGCGGACGCTAAACCAGTGGGATTGGAGGCAGGCAACGATTGACCAAGATGGCGGATGGCTCGAATGGGCGGCGTGAAGGTTGTGCTAGTTTTCTGGGGCTTGCAGCTTCAACAATGGAGGAAAAGATGAAGAAGAAGGGAAGAAAGCAAGGCTAATCTGCTGGGGGATGGGGCTAGTCGAGCATAAAGGGAAGGAGGGGAAGGAGAGGGGGACAAATGGGGAACAAAGGCTTTGAAGGTCAAGGCATGCACCAATGGGCTTCCATGCAAAATATCCTAAGCACTCAAGTGGTTTTTCCCCTTTATCTTCAGCCAACTTTGTCAATAGGTCACCCAAGGGCAAATTTCCCTCCACACCTTCACAAAATCAAGTCAAATTAAAGGCCAAACTAAACCCCTTCAGCAGGCCTATGAATTCTTGGTTTTCTTCTTCAATTTCCCACCAACCAACTTCAATTTGATGGCCAAAATCGCTGAGGAGGTTGCCCATACCAAATCCCACAATTGCCTTCACAAACTAGTTCACTTTGAAGGCCAAAAATTCACACAAAAGTGCCCATCCGAATTTCCTTGAATTTAATTTGCCAATTTCCATTTTCTGCCAAAATTCCGGGCTCACCGAAATTTTTTCAAAAGATGAGACGGTGTCCTAAAAATAAATCGTGACACGCTCAAACTTTCGATTCCCAAAATCGAGTTCAATCTTGTGGTTAATTTCGACCGGACGTGATTTTAACGTGACCCAATCTACCAAGTAGCTTTTAGGGATTTTATCGCGTTTGACCCCGTGGTCGATAATTTTCGATCCACGTTTGTGCATCTCCGAGTTGTCTGCGACGCTCGATTGTCGTAAAAATCTTAAGGTTTCAATTACGGGTACCGAGTACAGAATCGACAGAAAAATCGATTTAGTGCCGTTCGACGCCAATTTTGCAATCAAATGGAATCACCCACAATTTAATTACATGCTTCTGTTGAATCGACCTATCTCCAGTCTCTAATCGATTATAACGGTGCCGTATTGACCCTTGCCGATTAGCACAGTCGAGCAGTCGATTTCTTATCGAATTCTCAAGTCTGTCGCGTTTATATCCCTTAACGGCTTCGCTAGATATATTAATTATCTCGTGAGTGATTGGCTCAGAGAAAAAGGACCGTAGGCGCGTCGATGAAAATCTCATTTCATTTAATCAAGACAGGGTCGAAATTTAGGATGTCACATTACTGATGTTGGTTGTATTGTGAGCTTCATGGATCGCTTTTGCTTTGTGTAGGATCATTCGAGTGGTAGGATGATTGGCAAGGGCAGTAAGAACGGCGCGTTGTACACTATGCAATCTCTCCACCTTCCATCCACCTCTACTTCCTCTCCTTATCTTGTGCTGGCTATTCTGGATCTTGCGCGATGGCATGAGCATCTTGGGCACACTTCCTTTTCTTTCCTTTCGATCCTTCAACAATAGGGAGTTATTGGCCCTGTCTCCTTTAGTGCTTTACCTCCCTATTCTATATGTTCTGTAGCAAAGTAGTCTGCTCTATCTTTTCCTATGACTATTTCTAGCTCTAGTATTATTTTTAATCTTGTTCATTCTGATGTATGGGACCTTATCCCTAATCCATCCAAGAGTGGTTTTAAATATTATGTTTCGTTTATTGACGATTATTCTCACTATACTTGGGTCTATTTTATGCATCAACGTAGTGATTTTCTTGCCATTTATCAAATTTTTACTACCATGAATCAAGGTTTTTCGCTCCGACTCCGGGAAGGAATTTCTTTCGGGTGCTTTTCGTTCTCTCTTGGTTAGTGATGGGACATTGCCACAACTTTCCTGTCCTGGTGTCCTGGCTCAAAATGGGGTTGCTGAACGTAAGCATTGAGATCTTCTTGAAACTACTCATGTTTTTTTACTGTCTACTTCGGTTCCTAACGAGTTCTGGGCTGAGGCTCTTCTCATTGTGGTTTATCTTATTAACCACCTTCCCTCACCTATTCTCCATCAAGATACACCCTTTCAATGACTTCATTCTCATTCTCCCACCTATACACATCTTTAAGCTTTTAGGTGCCTGTATTCTGTGCTTCTCCTTCCCACTGAATGTTTGAAGTTGACTGCTTGATCCAAATAGTGTGCATTCTTAGGCTACAGCACTTAACACAAGGGATATCATTATTACGATCCGATCGCCTAGTGCGTTCATATCTCTCATAATGTCATTTTTCATGAGCATGTTCCTTACTTCTCTACTACTACTACGCCTTCAATATCTACTCCTATTCCTTTCATGTACTTCCCAACTGATCCTTGTCCTGAACCACCTTCTACCCCCGCTTCTCCTCCTCCACAAATACCTACCCCTCCTTTTCTGCCTAAACTACCTCCTGCTATTGCACCTCTTGTTCCCCATTCTACCCCTATAGAGCCATGTCATAATCCTCCTCGATATCGTCGCCCCCTACTCAGTATGTTGCTACCGCTTTTTATTCTAACGAGTTTGGTTCTTTTTTGGCTACTGTCCATGATGTGTAGGAACTTACTAGTTACTGCGAGGCAGTACAACATGCTGAGTGGCATCATGCCATGCTTGAGGAACTTTCTACCTCATAGAGTTCTGGTACTTAGGAACTTCTCCCTTTTTCCTTTGGGTCGATCCTTAGTATCCTTTTGCTGAATCTACAAAGTAAAGACTTGTTCTGATGGTAGTATTGAGCGCTACATAGCACGTTGGGTTACGCAATATTTCTCACAAGAATATGGCATTGACTATGAGGAGAATTTCCCCCAATAGCAAAAATGACTTACGTTCGGACTCTTCTAGCCGTTGCTTGCATTCGCAACTAGCCTCTTTATTAGCTCGATGTGAAGAATGCTTTTCTTCACTGAGATCTTCAAGAGGAAATTTTTATGCATCCACTACTTGGTCTTGCCCACACCCCTGGTTAGGTTTGCTGTCTTCGACGGGCTCTTTATGGCCTTAAACAAGCACTGTGTGTTTGGTTTGAGAAGTTTACTACTACTATGCATTCTGCGGACTTTGTTCAACGTGAGGCCGATCATGCTATGTTTGTTCATATTTTATCTTGTGGTTGTACTATTCTTCTGCTTTATGTGGATGACATGGTCCTTTCCGGGAATGACTATGATTATATTGCACAAACCAAGAGGCATTTTCAGTGACATTTTTCCATAAAGGATCTTGGTCCATTGCATTATTTTCTCAGGCTTAAGATTGCTCACAGTTATCGTGGTATTCTTTTTTCTCAATAGACGTATACCGCTGATATTCTCTCTAGGGCTACTCTTTTTTATTCTTGTATTGCAGTCACTCCTATTGAGTTGGATAAGCTTCGCTCTAACGTTGGGGAGCCTCTTTCTAATGTGACTTATTATTGAACTCTGGTTGGTAGTCTTGTGTATGTCGAGACCAAATTTCCGGTGAACCACCTAGGGTTTGGCTAATGGATTACTAAGCCTAAACTTAACTTGGGCTCTCCCAAGCCCATACCAATTCGCGACTTAGGTTCAAGTTCTTAACATGCGAATGATTTTTCAATTAAGAGTCGCCACTAATCTATTTTTGGTGGGTCGATTAGAAACCCAAGTAAAGTAATGGGAGATTTACTTTACTCCTACGAATCAGAGATTTATAAATTCGAGGACTTGGTTATGCTAGATTTCTCTAACGCCCTTTCAGTACATTTCTCTTTTATTTTGAAAAAAATGTTTGGCAAGCAACTTGAATTGATTTTAACTAATTTTCCTAACATGTGAGGTGATCATGTGGGTGCGCAAACCACCAATCTAACACCCAAATAGAGTAATGAATAAATTGCAAGACTTACCTCATAGCAACAAAAGCATCTGCAATATTAAATCAGAATTCACATCAACAGTCCTAGATATGATTTCTAATTAACACGCAATCACTCAATTTTTTTTTTCACTTATTTAATGAGAATCTAATCTATATGCAATGCAATGTTACTAATCTAACATGAAATGATATGACATGACAACATGACCTAAACTACATGACATAAATAAAATGAAGTCTATCCTAAAGAATGAAATCAATTTATGACTTCCCCGAGCGCGTGTCCATCCCTCTCTGGTCAATAAAATTTGTGACTTCCCCGGCTAAGTCGCCGATTCGTTTCATTTTATTACACACGCGAAAGCGAAAATAAATCCCTTGACAAAGATCATCTCGGGATAGAAAAGCAGGACAACAATTTCATAAACAAACATTCCTTTATAAACATATACTGAGTCATGTATGAGTCTATGGTTAAAAGACTACAAAAGATTGTTCTCCAAAAGAAACGGTCCTATCCGACCTATACTTCAGATCACTTCCTCTCTGCTCCAGGTCCTCCACTCGATGAACCTGAAAATGGTTATACAATAACTAGTGAGACAATGTCTCAGCAAGTCCATGCTCTAAACCCCGATTAAGAGGGAAATACGCTAAGAAGCGTCCTAACCACACAATCACGCATTTAGCATAGAGGACTTACCTCGCCTCAGTTCCACCTTGCAGGTCAGCACAATTCATATCACAATTCAGAGCAGCACTCAAGCTCAATTAAATGGGAACGCATCACTCAATTCTCAAATCAGTACAAGGGTCCTGATTATAGGGCCAAATCGTTATGACACGTCTCATACCGTGCCACACAATTTTCTCCCATAATCCGACACATTCAACTCAATTAATCATGCGTTCCTAGTTTTGATCTCAGCATATAGCACGGCCTACTCTCTGTTCAGCTGTCTTCTGGCATTGCCAGGCATCATCTCACCCCATTGAGCATGGCACGTCTCTTTATCAGACGGCTTTCCTGAAGGAGCATAGGGTCCATAATCTACTGCGACCAGCTTCTCGTTGTCTAAGGGCATCCCATATAGGGGTAACGTCCAACTCAACAGCTCAGGATGGTTTCTCTTAACCAACACACGACCACTCAATCTCGGCCCAGGACACCGTGCTTTGCACTCAAATGCCTCTATTAAAATAGTGATCCTGGCCTGTTTTCTTCGTATTAGAAATATCCAGTAAAATAGTTGTGTGTGGGTAAACGGTCAACTTGACTCAGAAAAATTGATATCTTTCAATTTAAAATCCCACTATTTTATATAGTATATAAAACCATTTTTGGTGTTAAAATCCGACACCCAAGATTTTGTAAGTAAATATTGAAAATCCACAATTTTTTGAATTAAATACTAAAAATCCAGTCATCACTCAATTTGCATAATTTAACACTCAATTGTAGAAATTAACCACACCATTGCAATCAGCACGAAATTCCGATCACCGACTATCCCGGCCTAATTTCCGGAAAAATAATTAATAATTAATTAATTTCGAAAATTAATTAAATAATTCAATTTAAATTCTAAAAATACCAACCTAAGCCAAAATTGCTAAATTAAATACCAATACAGACCCGAAAAATTCCCGAACCCTTCTAGATAATTAATACAATTTATCTAAGCCTCACTTAATCTAATCTAACCACCTAACATACATAATTGCATAATTAAATCACTAATTTAATCTAACTAACCACCTAATTCCTAATAAATTAAATCTAAACACCCCTTGGACGTCATTAGCCTACTAAGAAGAGTTTAGTGTATAAACTCACCGGTGTAAAACGAAGATCGGTTCACCATAACGGTGGCGCGACGGCGATCGAAACTTGAATTTTCGACGGCGTCGAAGAAGCTCGAACCAGGCCTAAACTTGGCCCAACAAATCTCAGTCCAAATATGAGATTTGTTTTTGAATTGGGCCGGGCCCAAAGCGGGCTGACTTCGCGGGCTTGGGCTGCTGAATTGGGCTTGCTGTGGCTAAGCTTCAAGACTAGACTGGAAATGTTCGTTAGGCTGAGCGAGGATGGGCTGAGGACTGCTGGACTGGGCTTGCTGGTCTTGCGTTGAAGAAGCTGGGCTGAATGCTATTGTGAAGATGGGCCTCACTGAACTCACGGGCTGAAGAAGACGCGGGCAGAGAAAGGAGCTGCTGGGCTTCAGGCTTCGCTGCTCGAGTCAACTGGACTTTGTTAGTTGACCATGAAGACGCGTGGACTAAGGGAGCAGCTCGCTGGCATCTAGTTGGGGGAAGACCACGTGCAAGAGGAGACCAAAGCTGCTGGAACTCGCGAGCGTTGAAGATGGATGGTTGACCGAAGAGGTAGAATCGTGGGACAAATGGCCACGAATGAAGGTGGAGCGGTCAAAGGCGAAGCTTCGGTGGTGTGAGTGTTGACCGGTGTGGGGGCAGGTGGCAGCTGAAGGAAATTTCGAATGATGTTGCTTCGAACTTCGCTGGCAGCCAAAGGAAAGGAAGTGGACGCATTGGGATTTCTTCGGTGGGCTTCTCTAGGCGTGCAAAGAAGTGAAGATGGACAAAGGTGGGCAAGGGAAATGAAAGAAGGGGCAAGCGATCTTCGTGCGAGGATGCTGCTTCGATGGAATTTCAAGGGAAAATGAAAAGCAAAGTGGAAATATGAGCAGGAGGAGTCGGTGGCTAGGCATAATGAGAAGGCTTTTGAAAAGAAATGGCCAAAAAGTCAATAAAGACTATCAAAATCCTTAAATGCATGGTCCCCCAATTGGCCCTCAAACTTATCCCCATGTCTCTTAATATTTTCTTGCATTATCTTCACAAATAAACCAAATTTTGAAGCCCAAAATTACTGCCCTTTTCCAAATCCGAATTTCACTCAAATTCTCTTAAATTTCTCCACCGATTCTCCAAATCGGGTCCGATTTCGCTGAAGTAAAATCTCGTACAATTTTTTGCAAGTCCCCAACACCCAAAAGCTTGGCTTGGAAGTCCAAATTTCCTTTAATTTGGCCCATCCGAATTTCCGATATTTTTCCGCAACGTCCGAATCAATTTTTCAAAAAAATCTCGGAATCTCCAAAAATTCTTCAGAGGATGAGCCGACGTTTCTAAAATAGATCGTGACACCACAGAACTTTCAATTTCTGAAATCGGGTTTAAACTCGCGGTTAATTTCAATCCGATGCGATTTTAACGTGACCTAGTCTACCGAGTAGTTTTTAGGAATTTTTGGTGCAATTGACCCGTGATTGATTTATCTTGAGTCACATAGTGCATCTTCAACACGTTGGCGACTCTCGATTGTCGTGAAAATCTCAAGGTTTCAAATACGGACACCGGGTACAAAAATGACAAAAAAATCGGTCTCGTGCCATTCGACAAGAATTTTGCAATTAGGTGGAAATCACCCACACACTAATCACATATCTCAATCGAATTGACTTATCTCCGGCCTCTGATCGATTTTTGACAGTGTCATAATGACCCTTGCAGATCGACACGGTCGAGCAGTCGATTCGTGGTCGAATTCTCAAGTCCATTGCATTTAGATTCCTTAATTGCTTCCCCAGATAGTCCAGTTATCTCGTGAGAGATCAGCTTAGAGAATAGCATTATTAGCGCGTCGACGAAAGGCCCGATTTATTTAATTAAAAATGAAACTTCAAAATTCAGGCTGTCATAACTCTTCCCTGTTAGAACTAGTATTGGCACCTAGAGGGGGTGAATAGGTGTTTATCGCAATTTTAACAATTCAAATCAAATAAGATGTGAATAATTTAAAGTCAACGATTGCAGCAAATGAAAGCAAATAACAATGTAAAGGATTAAGGATAGAGAATCAAGACTCAGATTTATAGTGGTTCGGCTTAGATCAAGCCTACGTCCACTCTCCCACGGACGACGCCCTTCAGCCGGGATTTCACTAAGAATCAATAAGAGTGATTACAATCTCACGCTCTTGAGTCCACGGTGTAGATTACTCTACTACACTTCCTCAAGATCTACAATATGATCTCTCTTTTGATTACATGTAATGCTCAAAGAATGATATCGCAAAGTGATAGAGGAGATTTCAGACTTTGGAATTTTTCTATCCGCACACTTAAACAACTAGAGCATCTCTCTTATATACTCCTTCATGCCTTCAATACCGTTGGCACCTTCCAAAGAAGTTCTTCCAATCAACCCGTTGGACAGAATCAATTAGAGAGATCTCGAGCTCTTTAAGGTAAGTGTTGATAGCCCATCAATCCTGCTCGCCCATACAATCGGGATCTCGGTTTCCATAAGTAGATCCTTCCAAATATAAGTTGCGAAGTCGTTAAGGAATCTAAACATATTCCATATAAAACTTAGATCGTTTAGTGCTGAATCCGGTAGAAAGATATCCATCGGACGTTAGAATATAGATCGTATAAGATCGAATAAACGTCGCCCCGGAAACCTGTCCTTGTGAGTAGACTTTGAAATATGAGTCTTGAGTCTTGCTAGCTTCAGGACTTTAGTCTTCGGACTTTGTCAATAGAATCTGTAAGTCTTCGGACTTTGATCTTCGACTTTGATCTTCGGACTTTGATCTTGGACTTTGATCTTCAGACTTCGTAAGTCTTTAGACTAGACGATAAACTCGTTTTGTCAACTTCAAAATACTTTAAGGGATTTCATCCAACAATCTCCCCCTTTTTGATGGTGACAAAACTTTCCTGCAGATTTGAATATTATCGCCCGCAATACAACTTTTAAGCAAGTATCACAAAAGATTTAAATAAGATAGTAGAAGTTATCCCGTACACGATATCCCGTACTCGGACTTTCCCGTACATAGATCCGCATTCACGAAACCTCATTAGTCATAAACAGACAGTACTATCAAATTTACGAAGCTTAAAGTATTGCCATAGAGAATACTTTCAAAAAAAAACTCTGCAAGTTTAAGTCAAAGTCAAGATAGCAAGCAATAATAGAAAAAGATTAGGTTTGGATATTGGGTTTGGATCAAAAATCATCAAAAATCTGCAAGGTCTTCTCCCCCTTTTTGTCGGCAAAAAAATCAAGGAGCTCGAGGAATGCGAACAAGTTGAAAGTCTTCCATCGACTTTACAAGTGTCTTCCGGCTTCCTCAAGTCTGCTTTGTACTTGGGTGAGTGTAGTGCCCTTTGCAGTTTCTTGAATCGGCGCTGAACATCTTTAATCGATCATGCAAAGTGATGAACATTGCATGATTTTCATTCTGCAAGGTCTGAAATTCGTATCCCATTGCATAAATTTGACCTTTTAGATCTAAGATGATATCAAGCAGCCTTCGAAAATCTCCGAGTTGTCGTCCGAGTGCTTGTTTCAGCTCGTCGACGGTGGAGTCAAGCCGTAGGAATATCGGAAGGAGGTTCATTGTGTGGAGATGATGCCTCTCCTTCGGGAAACTTTGCAGCATGAATATCCTCGGCATCGGGAGGTGATCGGCTAACACCTATTTGATCATCCTCTTCTCGAAAGTCAGCCGAAGAGGTGTGTGTTCGCTTTCTTTATCTCCCCTGTCTCCATGTCTTCGGTGGAGAAAAGAATTCTTCTTTTGAGGCGATTCCTCGATTCTGAGGATGTTGTAAATCCTCCTTTTCTGCTGGAGAATTTGTTCTTTCGGAGTTCATCTCGCTTTCTCTTCTTTTCTTTCTTCCTTTTCCTCTTCCTCTTCCTTTCTTTCTTCCTCTCGTCTTCTCTTCCTCTTTCTTCTCTTTTTCTTTCTCTTCCTCTTTCTCTTCCTCTTTCTCTTCCTCTTTCTCTTCCTCCTCTTCTTCTTTCTCTTCCTCCTCTTCTTCGTTCTTCTCTTCCTCTGCAACTTTATGTTCTGGAACAGTTGGAATAGATGCAGCAAATTGAGAGATTAGAGTAGAGATAGGAATCGAATCCTCATCATCTTCATCCTCCAGGATGATTGCCCTTCGCTTCTTGGTGGAACTAGCCACAGCTTCTTTTCCTTTCCTTTTAGCCGCTGATGAGTCTCGGTTTGAGCTTGGAAGGAGTCTTTTCCTTGAACTTTTCCAGCTTCTTACTAAGTTCCTTCAAACGCATCTTGGTAATCATCCCCAAACCGATGACCATTTTATCAATGGTCTTCACTTTGTGAAGATGTGAGGAGGTTGAATGTGTAGATGTTTGAAGAGTCGAGTGATAAGAGCAGCATAAGGAAGCTTTCCTTTATCCTTAACCATGCATCTATACATGTGAAAGATGATGGTATGTGGTAAAGAGAAGTTCACACCTATCTTGATGGCAAACATCAACTTCGCTTCGAGAAATTGAAACATCTGTCTTAGACGTCGATTTGGGTCTTAGGCAGGTTGATTACAATTTTATGCAGCAAAGTGTTTGTTGCATTCATTCGGAATAAGACAGTCTTCCTTCTGCAATTCTGTCCTTTGCTAGCTCAAGCGTAGCGTAACTTACGCGAACACACCAATTGGTTGAAAAGCTCTTCTTTCCACACCAAGCACATCACGAATATCACAATCAATGACATACTCCTTATCTCTCACACTTTGAAGGTAAAGCTGTTTGCGTCAATGAAGCGATATTGGAGTAGAAATAGGCAGTCAATTCGGGATGTGTGCGGTGTCACGTCGTGCGAGAATTGATAGAGTTGGAGCTTTTCGAATTTCTCTCGCAGACCTATACTCAACAAATCCGGAAAGTCAAAATCAACAGTTCTTGGGTTCATCACCCCTCGCTTCGGCAGTTTTTCATATTTCTTCCCGTGTCCGTCCGAACGGAACAATTCATTCTTCTTCCCTCTTAGGCTCGCAGCCACACCCATCCATGGTTTAAAATGCATGAACATCTTCTCATCATCATCCTTGCCCTCAGGCTGGTTCATGCTACTAAACCTAGGGTCACTCGGAAAATTTGCAAACGCTCTTGCAGCCGTTCCCTCAGGCACAACTCCAGACCTTTCCATCACAGTAAGAAAATGCGTCTCGTTTCTATACCCCTTCTCTTTCGAAACTCATCCACAAAAGTCATAGCAGACCCTTCCTTTAATGCGGAATAGAGTTTATAAACAAAGGCGGGTTTTAGAGTTCTTTGGTTCGATGTCTTCATAAACCATTTCATCTTGAGGTCTAGTTGGTGATGACTGCTTTTGAGACGCTCGGAAGGAATGTCGCTTTCCTCGGTGAGATCAAAATGCGTAGGCCCCTCACCGAGCCTTGTGGTCCCTTGTTTGCAGTGCGGGAAGATTTCCTACGATACGACATTGTGCTTTTCTTTGGAAAGACTTTCTCACTTGTTTCGCAAGAAAGTTGAGAACTTTGAAACAATGAAGTTTGGGAGGAAAAAAAAAAATTGCAGAGCAGTGAAAAGCTTTTGTTCTAGGGTTTCTGAGTAAAGTGAAAACGAAGGAGAAGAGATGTATAAAAGATAAAAAGGCACGGGGAAAAACCGAAGCGTCGTATATTTTGGAAATCTTGAATTTTCCTTTTTGAAAAATAACTGCCTTAATAAAAACGATAACCACTTCTAACCAATTTAAAATTAGACAGATTATCTTACCTTATCAATAAGACAGTTTAAGTAAAGAAACTTACGGACGTGTCGATTCATATTCTCGATCCTTTGAGTCGATGCTCTGTCGGACTTTAGTTCTTGAGTCTCGAACTCTAGTATTCTTCAAGAGATAATATATTGAGTCTTGAGCGAATAGACTCAAACAAGCTTTTCTCAAGAGGCTTTGTAAAGATGTACGCAGTTGATTCTTTGAGTCTATGAATTGTATCAAGACTTCTTTGTTCGAACATGATCTCTTATAAAGTGATGTCGGATCTCAATATGTTTTGCTCTTGAATGTAGAATGGGATTCTTTGTAAGATTGATTGCACCTTTGGTGTTGTCACACCTAATTTCTGTGCAAGAGTCTTCAATGCCAAAGTCTTGCGAGTTGTTGTTTTATCCACAAGATTTGAGAACAGCAACTTCCAAGAGCAACGTATTCCTTCAGCTGTTGAAAGAGCCACAAGTACTCTGTTTCCTCGAGAACCAGGATACCGTCCTGTTTCCTAGTAGTTGACAAGTACCTGAAGTGCTTTTTCTTTCAACTCTACAACTGCAAGATCTGCGTCGAATAGCCAAGAAGTGTAAAGTCTCCTTCTTTGGGATACCAAAGACCGATCTTAACTTGATAGTAGCAACATATTTAATAATACGTTTAACAGCGCTTAAGTGAGATTCTCGGGATCGATTGAAATCTAGCACATATGCAAACACTAAATAATATGTCGTCCGGATGCGGTAAGATAAAGAAGTGAGCCAATGATACTCCGTATAATTTTTGATCAATTTTCTTCCCTGCTTCATCTTTGTCTATCTTCAAGGAACTTGACATTGGTATGTCGGTCTTCTTGCAATTTTCCAGACCGAACTTTTTAACAAGTTCTTTTGCATATTTCTCTTGATGAATGAATATACCCTCCTTTAGTTGTTTGACTTGTAGACCAAGGAAAAGGATAGTTCACCCATCATGCTCATCTCGAATTCATCCCTGCATAGACTTAGAAAATTTCTTGCACAAGGTCTCATTAGATGATCCAAATATAATGTCATCTACATAAATCTGAACGAGTAGAAAACTTTTACCTTCCTTTTTAATGAACAGAGTAGTGTCTACATTACCTTTAGAAAAGCCACTATGAATTAAGAAATTGCTCAGCCTTTCATACCACGCTCGAGGAGCTTGTTTTAGTCCATATAAAGCTTTCTTCGATCCGAATACGAGTCCGGTTTCTTTGAATCTTCAAAACCAGGAGGTTGTTCTACGTAGACCTCTTCTTGAATAATTCCATTCAGGAATGCACTTTTGACATCCATTTGAAACAACCTGAAATTCTTATAGCAAGCAAAAGCAAGTAATAATCTGATTGCTTCTAACCTTGCTTTGGAGCGTAAGTCTCATCGTAGTCAATCCCTTCTTCTTGCGTGTATCCTTTAGCTACGAGTCTTGCTTTGTTTCTCGTTACTTTGCCTTTTCATCAACTTTGTTCCCGAAAACCCATTTAGCTCCAATAATCGATATACCTTTTGGTTTAGGAGTTAATTCCCATACGTCATTAATACCGAATTGTCTGAGTTCTTCTTGCATTGCTTCAATCCAGCTTTCATCAGCTAAGGCTTCTTCGATATTTTTGGGTTCTATTTCGGAAATAAGAGCAACAGCACTAGACTCTTCTCGCCTTTTGGATCTTGTTCGAATTCCCTCATTAATATTTCCAATAATGAGTTCTTCGGGATGACTAGACTTGTGCTTCCGATTCGTTCAGTCGATAGATTGTTGATCTTCTTCTAGAGTAGATTCTTCATCGGTAACTTGTTGTGCGATCTTGAATTAGCAAATCGCTTCGGTGGAGTTAGCTTTAACGGTTTCGGGAGCGGTTTCGAATCTTCGCCCGTATCTCGCTGAACTTGTGGAGAGTCTTGAAATTTTACATTCATTGATTCTTCCACGATCCCGAGTCTTTTTGTTGAACACTCTAAAGGCTTTGCTTGTTGTAGAGTATCCAAGAAAGAATCCTTCATCTGATTTTTCTTCAAACTTACCAACACGATCATTAGCATTTTTTAGAATAAAACATTTGCAACCAAATATTTGAAAATAAGAAACTATTGGTTTCTTCCCTTTAAAAATTTCATAAGGAGTTTTCTCAAGAATTGGTCTTAAAAACACTCGGTTTATAATGTAGCAAGCGGTTGAAATTTTCCGCCCAAAACCTTGAAGAAACTTGATTTCCAATTAAAAGAGTTCTTGCCATTTCTTGTAAAGATCTATTCTTCCTTTCCACAACCCCATTCTCGTTCCGGTGTATATGGAGAAGAGAATTTATGTTGAAAACCAAATTCATCACACAAGTTAGCAAATTCTTGATTTTCAAACTCACCTCCATGGTCTCGTACGAATGCTTGTAATAGTATGACCTTTCTCATTCTGCACCTTTTTCGCAAATTTTGAAAAAGAGAGAAAGTCTCGACTTACTTGAAAGAAAGTAGACCCAAGTAAATCGTGAATAGTCATCCACTATTACAGACAGAACCTTTTACCACCAATGCTTTTCGTTCCGGTAGGTCCAAACAAATCCATATGCAAAAGCTGCAATACATGATTAGTGGAAACTTTATTTATAGATTTGTAAGAATTTCTAACCTGTTTACCCAGTACACATGGTGTACATAGATCAGACTTTGAATAATTCAAAGTAGGCAATCCTCGAACAAGTTTCTTTGTAAAGATCTTGTTGATTTGCTTCATGTTGATATGGCCTAGCTTTTGTGCCATAGATTTGCTTCATCTTGTACTGATATTAAGCATTGTGATCTTTCTTGATTCACATCCGGAAGATAGATATTTCCATGTCTTCGACCCAGTGAAAGATTGAGTAAGGTCTTTACCGATTCGAGCACGTTTCTTCCCGAAAGTTGATCTTGAAACCAGAATCACACAACCGACTTATGCTAAGCAAGTTGTAATTTAATCCTTCAACTAATGAAACATTATTGATTGACAAGCTCCCAATCTTCACTGTTCCTCGACCAGTAATCTTCCCTCTATTGTTACCACCAAAGGAGACTTTTCCTCCGTCTATCCGGATAAGTTTTATGAAGCAGTTTGAATCTCCTGTCATATGTCTTGAGCAGCCACTATCAAGATACCATTTTATCTTCTTTTTGATAGTAACCTGCAATTAACAAAAATTCAAGCTCTTTTTGGTACCCATACCATCTTGGGTCCGAAGTGTTAGTACAATAGACAGTCTTAGCCCAACTCCTTTTAACAGGTCTCCAAACTAAAGGACATTCTTTCTCGAAGTGTTCGAGCTTTTACACTTGGAACATCTTAGAGCACTTCTACCAACAGGTTTTACAAAGACTTTCTGAAAATGATTTTTGTAAAAGTTCTAGCTGGTCTTTGTTTAATTCTTTCTTTTACCTTCGGAAAATCAATTAGTGGAATAGTTTCGGAAGTCATACCAAGACCCAACTTGTCAAAATATGGTCTTTGTATCGAAAGAATCTTGTCCAGTTTTCAGAACCATTTGAAAATCTCTTTGATATGTTAGTCATATCATTTTTCAAAAGATTATTTTCATTTAAAATATTGTCTGAGTTTTCTTTTGCAACAACAACATCTTTTTCAAGTTTTTCAACCTTTTCTTTCATAAGTTTATCCTTATGTTTCAAAGTAGAATTTTCCCTTTTTAATTCGGAGATCCTCCTAAGAGAGGTTTTCAGACTAAGACACAATTCATCAATGTATTTAGAAACTTTAACAGGAATTTTCAAGTTACTTACCTCGAGTTCACTTTGTCTCGAGTCCGAATCAAGGTCCGAGTCCGAGTCCGATCGTGCCATTAAACAGATATTGGCATAATCATTGTCACTATCTTCACATTCGTATCACTCCAAGTCTCTCGCCTTGAGTGCTTTCCTGTTTTTCTCGGACTTCCCTTTTCTCTTCTTTAACGAGAGGACAGTTAGGTCTAATGTGTCCCTTTTCTTGCATTCAAAGCAAGTCACTTCTTTATTCGTATCATCTTCCTCTCGTTGACCTGTTTTGAAACCTTTGAGAATTTTGTTTCTTCCAATTGAATTTCCTTCCTTTTTTGTTCAGCTTTTGAATCTCTTTATCATCAATGCCAGTTCTTCATCATCTAGATCTTCTTGAGAATCGTAACATCGAATAGTCATTAGACTTTAAGGCAATAGATTTCTTACCTTTTGAATCTTCCTCTTCGTTGTTCTGTTCTACTTCATAGGATTGAAGAGTTCCAACTAATTCATCTACGAAAGTGGAGCAATCCCTCGTGTCTCTCTTATTGAGGTTTTTATGTGATTCCGTCTTTTGAGAGTCCACGAAGAAGTTTGTTGACCTTCATATGTCCCGAGATTGGATGTCCCCGATATTCAAGACCATTCACAATTTCAGAAAGCGACTAAACATGTCGGTTATTGATTCTCCCGATCTCATCTTAAAAACTTCATGTTGTCCCAAGAGAATGTTGATCCTTGTTTCTTTCACACGATCGGTTCCTTCATAGGTAATGTGAAGCCTGTCCCATACTTCTTTTGCTGTATCACAAGAAGATATTCTATTATATTCAGTAGGGGATAAAGCACAATATAAAGAGTAAATAGCCTTGGCGTCGAGAGTCTGTCTTTTGATAATTTCTTCTTGAGTCAAAAGAATAGGAACAGGAGTTCTTTTCCTCTCTCTCGAGTTTGATTCAGCAACGGGAATAATTCCTTTATCGACAACTTCCCATTCCAAAGGATCTTTCGATCTTAGGAATGCTTTCATCTTATTTTTCCATATCTTTGTAATCTTTTCCATCAAAGTATGGAGGTGCGGGTATTGCTTTGTCCTTCAACCAACCCCGTAGGCAACATACTAGCCATAGATCTTTTACTTAGAAGTAAAGACACTTCTTACTAACAAGCACACAAGCTCGATACCAATTGTTAGAACTAGTATTGGCACCTAGAGGGGGTGAATAGGTGTTTATCGCAATTTTAACAATTCAAATCAAATAAGATGTGAATAATTTAAAGTCAACGATTGCAGCAAATGAAAGCAAATAACAATGTAAAGGATTAAGGATAGAGAATCAAGACTCAGATTTATAGTGGTTCGGCTTAGATCAAGCCTACGTCCACACTCTCCATGGGACAGCCCTTCAGCCGTGGATTTCACTAAGAATCAATAAGAGTGATTACAATCTCACGCTCTTGAGTCCACGGTGTAGATTACTCTACTACACTTCCTCAAGATCTACAATATGATCTCTCTTTTGATTACATGTAATGCTCAAAGAATGATATCGCAAAGTGATAGAGGAGATTTCAGACTTTGGAATTTTTCTATCCGCACACTTAAACAACTAGAGCATCTCTCTTATATACTCCTTCATGCCTTCAATACCGTTGGCACCTTCCAAAGAAGTTCTTCCAATCAACCCGTTGGACAGAATCAATTAGAGAGATCTCGAGCTCTTTAAGGTAAGTGTTGATAGCCCATCAATCTGCTCGCCCATACAATCGGGATCTCGGTTTCCATAAGTAGATCCTTCCAAATATAAGTTGCGAAGTCGTTAAGGAATCTAAACATATTCCATATAAAACTTAGATCGTTTAGTGCTGAATCCGGTAGAAAGATATCCATCGGACGTTAGAATATAGATCGTATAAGATCAGAATAAAACGTCGTCCGGAAACCTGTCCTTGTGAGTAGACTTTGAAATATGAGTCTTGAGTCTTGCTAGCTTCGGACTTTAGTCTTGGACTTTGTCAATAGAATCTGTAAGTCTTCGGACTTTGATCTTCGAGACTTTGATCTTCGACTTTGATCTTCAGACTTTGATCTTCAGACTTCGTAAGTCTTTAGACTAGACTGATAAACTCGTTTTGTCAACTTCAAAATACTTTAAGGGATTTCATCCAACATTCCCCTCTTATAAAAATTTCGTCCTCAAAATTTAAACCTATTACAATCTTTAAGCAAAAAGGTGGGGGTGTAGTCGTCTCATCGACTCCTTAGTTTCCCAAGTTGCTCCTTTTGTACTGTGGTGTTGCCAGACCACTTTGACCAATGGGATGGTCTTGGTTCGCAGGACCCGCTCCTTGCGATCCACAATCTGAACTGGGCTTTCAACGTACGACACTCTGTCGTCCACGTCCAATTCCTCAAAACTGAGCACGCGGGTCGGGTCAGGCTCATACTTCCTTAACATCAACTCGTGAAAGACGTCATGCACTTGCGCCAGTCTCGGCAGTAATGCAAGACGATATGCTAGGATCCCGATTCTTTCAAGAATCTCAAATGGACCTACGTACCTCGGACTCAGCTTTCTTTTCTTGCCAAAGCGCGAAGTGCCCCTCATTGGTGACACTTTCAAAAAAATGTGATCACCAACTTGGAATTCCAATGGCCTTCGACGCTTATCGGCGTAGCTTTTCTAGCGGCTCTGAGTTGTCTTTAATCTGTCCCTGATAACAACAACTGCATCCACTGACTGTTGAACCAACTCTGGGCCTGTAATTTTCCGTTCTCCAACCTCATCCCAACAAACCGGCGTTCTACTCGTTCTGCCATCCAACGCTTCAAAATGAGCCATCTGAATGCTCTGTTGGTAGCTGTTGTTGTAGGCGAACTCGACAAGGTGAAGTTGTTCCTCCCAACTTCCCTTAAAATCCAACACGCAAGCTCACAACATGTCTTCAAGGGTTTGAATCTTCCTCTCAGACTAGCCATCCGTCTGAGGATGATATACCGTACTATACTGCAGCTTGGTACCTAATGCACTCTGTAAACTTTTCCAAAATGCAGCTGTAAACCTCGGGTCTCTGTATGATGTTATCGTAACCGGCACTCCATGCAGACGAACTACTTGACGCACATACAGATCTGCGTGTCTATCCAAACTGAGGTCCTTTCATACTGCAATGAAGTGAGCCGACTTTGTCAGTCTATCGACCACTACGCAAATAGAGTCATTACCTCTCTGACTCCTCGGTAGGCCCGTCACAAAATTCATTGTGATATGTTCCCATTTCCATTCTGGGATCTCGAGAGGTTGCAGAAATCCTCCCGGCTTACAGTGCTGAGCCTTCACTTGCTGACATGTTTGGCGATGTCCGCCTTCATACCAGACCACCAATAGTGTTGACGCAGATTCTGATACATCTTTGTACTACCAGGATGAATGCTGTAACTGCTACGATGTGCTTCTGATAAGATCTCCTCTCTAAGCTCTACATCATCATGTACAACCAAATGTCCTCGGAACCTCAGTATTCTGTCCTCAGAAATCTGAAAGTCAGCTTTTCTCTTATCGGTATCCTCATGTAGGATCTTCTTAATATCAGGATCTGTTGGCTGAAGTGCTTTGATTCTTATTTGAACATTCGACTCAATTCTGAGGGTGGCCATAAGATTTGAAAAGTGGCCTACCTCAAACTTGAAAACCGAATCTCGAGCTCTCTCGATTAGGTTCCACTCCTTGAGCAATCGAAGACTTCCTACTCAGTGCATCTGCGACTTTATTTGCTTTTTCTGGGTGATACAAAATATCACAATCATAGTCCTTCAGGAGTTCCATCCAACGACGTTGTCTCATATTCAACTCCTTCTAAGAGAATAAATACTTGAGACTTTGATGGTCAGTGAAGATCTGAAATCTTTCTCCGCACAAATAATGTCTCCAAATCTTCAGGGCGAAAATAATGGCCGTGAGTTCTAAGTCATGCGTCGGGTAATTCTGTTCATGGGGTCTCAGCTGACGAGATGCGTATGCAACAACTTTACCATGTTGCATCAGCATGCAACCCAGTCCTATAAACGACGCATCACTGTAGATCTCGTATCCTCCAAGACCAAATGGTATGGTCAAGACAAGTGCGGTAGTCAGCTTTTCCTTAAGCTCCTGGAAACTACGCTCGCACTTGTCTGTCCAGACAAATTTCTCTTCCTTCTTTAATAGTCGAGTCATAGGCGACGCTAATGCTGAAAACCCTTCTATGAACCTTCTGTAGTAACCTGCTAGACTCAGAAAACTTCTGATCTCTGTCACGGTTGTCAGTCTTGGCCAACTTATCACTGC
This sequence comes from Eucalyptus sp. ANBG9806169, assembly GCA_014182395.1. Classification (NCBI taxonomy): domain Eukaryota; kingdom Viridiplantae; phylum Streptophyta; class Magnoliopsida; order Myrtales; family Myrtaceae; genus Eucalyptus; species Eucalyptus sp. ANBG9806169. Next base: position 44,410,658 of record CM024575.1, read on the forward strand.
TTCAATCTTAGATGGGTCCATAGAGATTCCTTCTCCGGAAATCATGTGACTTAGAAAAGTAACACGAGTCAACCAAAACTCGCACTTGCTAAATTTAGCATACAGCTTATGAGTCCTTAGAGTCTGCAATACTAATCTCAAATGCCTTTCATGCTCCTCTGGACTTCTAGAGTACACTAGGATATCATCGATGAACATGATCACAAACTGATCTGAGTATTCATTGAATACTCTGTTCATCAAATCCATGAAGGCAGCTGGAGCATTCGTCAACCCGAATGGCATCACTGTAAACTCATAGTGACCATAACGAGTACGAAATGCTTACTTAGGAATGTCCTCCTTCCTAATTCTCAGCTGATGATATCCCGTCCTTAAGTCGATTTTCAAAAATATCGACGCTCCTTGCAACTGATCAAACAAGTCATCTATCCTCGGTAATGGATACTTATTCTTGATCGTCACCTGATTGAGTTGACGATAGTCGATACACAGACGCAACAAACCATCTTTCTTTTTCATAAATAGAACTGGTGTTCCCTAAGGTGATGCACTAGGACGTATAAATCCCTTATCCAACAATTCCTGCATCTGCACCTTCAGTTCTTTCAACTCTAACAAAGCCATCTGGTAAGGAGCCTTAGAAATTGGCTCTGTCCCGGGGGCTAACTCAATCACAAACTCTATTTCTCTTTCTGGCGGCAGACCCGGCAATTCTTTCGGGAACACATCGGGAAATTCTTGGACTACTGCTATGTCTTCAATTTTCAACTCCTCAACTGTTGTATCCACAACAGTTGCCAGGTAACCTTGACAACCCTCATCTAACAACATGGTTGCCTCTAGTGATGAGATTAGGGAAGTCGAGGGTCCTCCTCGACTCCCAATAAACTCGAAACTTTCACCCTCTAATGGGTTAAACTAAATCGTTTTGCGATAACAGTCTAGCTTAGCTTGTTGCTTGGTGAGCCAGTCCATGCCAATTATCAGGTCAAAATCATACATGGCTAGGACTATCAAGTCTATCTTCCCCTCTCACTCACCAATCGCTAACGTGAAACCAGGACAACCTAAAGTAGCTAACACCTTATCCTTTAATGGTGTCGATATACTAATCACTGACTCTATCAACTCAGGAATTAATTCTACCAACTTAACATACTGCTTGGCTATAAATGAATGAGTTACACCAGGGTCAAATAAAGCTTAAGTAGCGCATTTGTTCAGTGAAACAATACCTGCAATCACATCCGGTGCATCCTCCGCATGTCCTCTTGTGATCGCATATGTCCTTCCTTGCACTAAAGGCCTGAGTAGTCCACCCTGCTGTACAATCGGTGGCGGGAGTCCTCGATTTTGATTCAGCTGTGGTGGTGGCAACTGCGGCGGTCCCATCGATCTCCTGGGACAATTTTTGGCCAAGTGACCTTGCTGGCCACACTCATAACATGCACCCGACCTAGAGTGGCACGGGGCCGACCCATGTCGCCTTCTGCAGAAGCGACACACACCATTCTGTCTCTGAGTAGACCTTCCTATCCCACTCTTCCTGTTGGGTGGAATGGGATACCTTCCTCCAGGGATAGGTCTCTTCCCAAACCTATTCCTATCTTGGTTAGAGCCAAACCGTGATCCAAATGCAGTGGCTTGTTTGTTCAGATTTTTCTTGATCAACTGGGCTCGTCCGTACAATTCATTGTAGTTCTTTATATCAAACGGCACCAGTGGATTTTTCAACTCCGAACGGAGGCCATCCAAAACCTCATCACCTTCTCCTTGGGATCCTCAATCAATCTCGGGCGTCTTGTGATAATTCGGCGAACTTTGCCTCATCGGTCCACAGTCATTGGACCTTGACGAAGGCATAGAAATTCCGCCATCTTCAGTTGCTTGGCACAATTGGAGAAGTACTTGCCATTGAACGCTCTAACGAAGGCGTTCCACTCTGGAACCACGCCTTCGGGAATACCTATTCTCTCGGTGGCCCTCCACCAAGTACTTGCAATGCCCCTAGTTGATTTTTCAGCTCCGAACGGAGGCCATCCAAAAACCTCATCACCTTCTCCTTGGGATCCTCAATCAATCTCGGGGCGTACTGTGATAATTCGGCGAACTTTGCCTCGTACTGGTCCACAGTCATTGGACCATGACGAAGGCATAGAAATTTCGCCATCTTCAATTGCTTGGCACAATTGGAGAAGTACTTGCCATTGAACGCTCTAACGAAGGCGTTCCACTCTGGAACCACGCCTTCTGGGAATACCTCTTCTCTGGTGGCCCTCCACCAAGTACTTGCAATGCCCTGCAGTTGATATACTACAAGGGTGACCTTCTCTTCTTTAGTGCACCTTAGCAGTGCAAAAGCTTTCTCTAGTTCCTGAATCCATAGGGTTGCAACCTCAAGATCTCCTATCCCTGTGAACTTAGGCGGTTCCAACTTTAGAAATTGCTCAACGAGCTTATGGATCGGTCTCTCTACAACTGCATTCCCTTGTGGAACTTCAGCATGTGCGGCAGCTTGATTTTAGGCCTGCTGACTTATTAGATCTCCTATAGTCTAGAGTGCTTGCATGATTCAACTGTGGTGGTGGCCTGTTTTCTTCGTATAAGAAATATCCAGTAAAATAGTTGTATGTGGGTACACGATCAACTTGACTCAGAAAAATTGATATCTTCCAATTTAAAATCCCACTGTTTTATATAGTATATAAAACCATTTTCGGTGTTAAAATCCAACACCGGGATTTTCTGAATAAATATTGGAAATTCACAATTTTTGGAATTAAATACCAAAAATCCAATCATCACTCAATTTGCATAATTTAACACTCAATTGCAGAAATTAACCACACCATTGCAATCAGCACAAAATTCGGTCACCAACTATCCCGGCCTAATTTCCGGAAAAATAATTAATAATTAATTAATTTCCAAAATTAATTAAATAATTCAATTTAAATTCTAAAAATACCAACCTAAGCCAAAATTGCTAAATTAAATACCAATATGGACCTGGAAAATTCTCAAACCCTTCTAGATAATTAATACAATTTATCTAAGTCTCACTTAATCTAATCTAACCACCTAACATGCATAATTGCATAATTAAATCACTAATTTAATCTAACTAACCACCTAATTCTGCGAGGATGCTGCTTTGATCTTCGTGCTAGGATGCTGCTTCGATGGAATTTCAAGGGGCAGGCGATCTTCGTGCAAAGAAGTGAAGATGGACGAAGGTGGGCAAGGGAAATGAAAGAAGGGGCAGGCGATCTTCATGCAAGGATGTTGCCTCAATGGAATTTCAAGGGAAAATGAATAGCAAAGTGGAAACATGAGCAGGAGGAGTCGGTGGCTAGGCATGCTGAGAAGGCTTTTGAAAAGAAATGGCCAATAAGTCAATGAAGACTATCCAAATACTTAAATGCATGGTCTCCCAATTGGCCCTCAAACTTATCCCCATGTCTCTTAATATTTTCTTGCATTCTCTTCACAAATAAACCAAATTTTGAAGCCCAAAATTACTGCCCTTTTCCAAATCCGAATTTCACTCAAATTCTCTTAAATTTCTTCACCGATTCTCCAAATCGGGGTCCGATTTCGCTGAAGTAAAATCTCATACAATTTTCTACAAGTCCCCAACACCCAAAAGCTTGGCTTGGAAGTCCAAATTTCCTTTAATCTAGCCCATCCAAATTTCCGCTATTTTTCCGAGACGTCCGAATCAATTTTTCGAAAAAAAATCTCGGAATCTCCGAAAATTCTTCGGAGGATGAGCAGACGTTCCTAAAATAGATCGTGATACCACAGAACTTTCGATTTCTGAAATTGAGTTTAAATTCGCGGTTAATTTTAATTCGATGCGATTTTAGCGTGACCTATGGTGCAATTGACCCGTGATCGATTTATCTCGAGTTACATAGTGCATCTTCGACACATTGGTGACTCTCGGTTGTCGTGAAAATTTCAAGATTTCAAATATAGACATCGGGTACAAAAATGATAGAAAAATCGGTCTAGTGCCGTTCGACGAGAATTTTGCAATTAGGTGGAATCACCCACACACTAATCACATATCTCAATCGAATCAACCTATCTCCGGCCTCTGATCAATTTTGGACGGTGCCGTAACGACCCTTGCAGATCGACACGATCAAGCAGTCGATTCGTGGTCGAATTCTCAAGTCCATTGCATTTAGATTCCTTAATTGCTTTCCCAGATAGTCCAGTACCTCGTGAGTGATCAGCTGGGAGAATAGCACTATAGGCGTGTCGATGAAAGGCCCGATTTATTTAATCGAAAATGAAACTTGAAAATTTAGGCTGTCATAGCTTTTTTGGTATTTTCCATGAAATTCGAAATTAAGAAAAATGTAAAAAATTATCTAGCTAGATTAAGATATCATCCAATTTGTATTAGGAATTAGGTTAAGCCAAATCCTAATATAAACTAGAACATTATCCTAACCAAGTAATCCTAAAATGCAATATATCTAGGAGAAATTATCTAAACCTATAATTAATTAGAAAATAAAATTAAATAGGCAATCTTAACCTAATATGCAATGACATGCAAAGAATGCCTCAATTCTAATTTTTCTTTTTCTTTTTTTCGAAATTCAAAATTAAAATCAATACACAATTAAACGTGCAATTTAAATTTTAAAAAAACTAACATCCTAAATGAATGCTTTTTTTTTTTAAATGAAATAAAATTCCTATTCTAAATATGCAAGATAACCCTAAGACGACAAACCTAATCTAACTCAATTTTTTTATTTGATTTTTTTACGAAAACAAAATTGATCCAACGACACGACAGCAAATCCGACAAGATAAGATTGATATCCATAAATTGACAAATCATATCCCGCGCATGGGATCGGATTGGCCAATTTTAAACAAAACCACGAATCGAATTGAGATCGGATTGGCGATTTTTCCGTGCGATTGCGAGTCAGATTCCGGGCGCGAAAATCGGACTGTCAATCGTATGCACGTTATGAAATTAGGAAATTCCCTAATTTATAAGGCTACTCGGGATTACGGATATCTCAGCATATAGGGAATTTCCATTGTGTGCATCAACGAATATATCATATATGGAAACTGTTGTACTTTAGCTGGTACGTCCATGATGGGGTGCGATTGGACGCACCGTTTCAAGTTGAAACGTTACGATGGAGAGACACTAATGGAGGGGTATGAAGGGAGACGTATATAATCCTCACGAACACAACCGTTGGAAAGGTTGTCGATCATTTGCACCAAAATCTCTCTCCATTTCCATCATCAAATAAGAAGGCATTCCATTTCAATTTTGTAAGAACAGTTTGCATTTATGCCATGGAAATCGGGTGCTTTTCTCGTGATCGCATCCAAACCGACATGAGATAGTTTTTGTTCGTGTTTCATCGGCAATTCAATGTTTGTTCCGAGGCTGTTTGCTGTTTGCGCATCGGAATCAGGTAAGTCGTCTTCCGCCAACTAGAATTCCAACATTGGTATCAGAGCCAGGTCGTGATTTTTGCCTTGTTTTTCATTAAGTTTTCTCATTTACCATTTGATATTGAGATCAAGAGATTGTATTCTACACTGTTTGGATGTCTAATGGTCGGAATTTCCATCTGAGAAACTCAAAATCGAATCGAAAAGAAGAACGGATTAGGGGTCGCGTACACACGTATGGTTTTGGCCATTTTTCGAAATAATTTTTTGGTCAAAATTAATTTTTGAATATACATGGTGAAAGATCTCGTCGAGACGAGTCCGGCGATGGGTCGAGCGCCGCCGGACGACGCCAGACGCGCCCACACGTGCAGCCAAAAGCCGCTGCGCGTGGGAGCCACGCGCTAGAGGCGCTGGCTTTGCCAGCGCGTGCGCCACACGCGCCGGTCAGCGAACCGGCAGGTGTGCGTCACGCGCCGATCGGCGAACCAGCGCGTGATGACGTCACTGTGACGTCATCCAACGGTCGGTAACCGTTGGGATGACGTCATCGATGACGTCACCGCCGACGGTAGTTGGCCGGTCGGTCACCGGCCGGCGACCCGACCCGACCCGTTGACCCGACCCGTTCACCGTTGACTGGTCAACGGTCGAACCGATTAGCAGTTAGACCGGTCAACGGTTGGACCGGTCGGACCGGCCAGCAGCCTTTGGGCTCGCTGGCGCGTGCGCCACACGCGTCGCGCACTCAAGTGGCGCATGGGGGCACGTGCGAGCTCCGATTGGAGCGTGGCCAGTAGCGTTGGGTTCGTATGGATGTCCTCTACACTGTGGTGTAATTATTTTTCATTTTTGGATTTTATAAATATATGAAAATGTGTAGGGAACCCTATGTACGCGTATTTTTTTAGGGTTTAATGCATAGTTTATTCATTTGTAGTTTGTATTTTCTTGTGGTTTAGGAAATATAGTAGCTAGCTTGTGTGCAAATGATGTCATATATGTTGTGTAGAGCTTGGTTCGATGATATCATGTATATAGTCTAATATACTTGCAATTTTCAAGTTGCTAGAAAAGTCAAACAATGGTAGGAAATCCATTACATGTTGAATTGTGATTTTTTTTATTTGAGTTGCTGCATGATTGTTATTTGTACATTGGTTTACATCATGCTATGCTTTTGTGTTAATGGAAAAATGTAGACATTACATGAGGTCATGTAATTATTTTTCCTAGTTGGAGTTCGTAGGTTGGTAGAATTCGAATGAGTTCTCACCTAGAACTCAAAATTTGTGCAAATTAAACTAATTAATGATAACAGAATAATCGTACATAGAAGTTGATTGGGAACATAGTGAACTTTTGTTTCTGTGTTTTTTGTTGAATTATCATTATTTTAGTTTGTTTTTGCTGCAAATTAAATATGTGTGTTACTTTGAAAAATGTGCTTGTATTGATTCTGCATCTATTATGTCAATGTGTTATAGCAATTGATTATGGCATCGGCATCCAAGACCATTGTGGCTGACCTCAATAAGGGTGAGAAGCTGAACAATGACAATTATAATATTTGGCACCAAAAGGTTCATCCTTTAGGAGCAAGAGGTTTTGGAAACTCTCAACCACACCATGGATGAACTTGAGCATGGAACTTCAGCTCAACACAGGAGAGATCTAGAAGCTTATCAAGCTTGGAAAAAGAAGAATAGCATTGCTCGCATCACGTTGCTGAGCTGTATGCAAGATGATCTCATGTGTGAGTTTGAAAGTTATGACAAAGCTCAGACAATGTGGGTTTGGGGGTACATCTGCCTTGAAAGATAAGTTTGGGGGTACATCTGCCACTAAGCTAAGGAGACTCACCATCAAGTTTGACACATACCGAAAGCGCCCAAATATAACAATGAGGCAGCATCTTCGGGAGATGTCAAATATGATTCGTGAGCTGAAGTCGGCAGGTCACTCCCTTACTGATGAACAGCAAGTTCATGCTGTTATAAGGTCTCTTCCTGACAATTGGGAGCATATGAAGATCAATATGACGCATAATGAGAATATTGTCACTTTTGATGATATAGCGCGTCATTTGGAATTAGAGGATGAGCGCCTAGAGGCTGCGAGATCCTCTACTCATGCTTATGTTGCTGAATCGAGTTCGCGCAAAGCTTCGGGCTTCAAGCGCAAAAGGAATTCTCAATTCAACAACAAATGGAAGAAGACCGATCGAGGCACCTAAAAGGGCTAAGACCTTCCAACGCAAGAAGCGTGGTGGGAAGAAGGACAAGGCCAAGATGAAGTGCTACAATTGTGGCAAGATGGGTCACTTTGCTCGTGAATGCACTGAGCCGAAAGAGGTACCATATTACTCCATTACTTTAAGTAATGCTTTTGTTTCTAGTACTGTAATGCTGCTGAATCTCATCCAATGTGGACTGTAGACTCAGGAGCAACAGACCACGTAGCTAGAGCTAGAGACCGAGAAGCATTTGTGGAGTATTGTCGAATATAGCCTGGAAGAAGATGGATATATGTTGGGAATAACTCAAGAGTTGAAGTGAAGGGCATCAGCACATGTAAATTAATTTTACGTGGTGGTCGAAGCCTATTCCTACATGATGTCCTCTATGCTTCGGATATTCGACGAAACTTAGTCTCCGTAGTTGTTCTTCTTAGCCTAGGTTATGTATTAAATTTTCATGGTGATTGTGTTGACATTTTGTATGGAACAGTTTATTATGGTTCAGGTCATGTATCGAATGGTTTTATGGTGTTAGACATTGACTATGATCAGTACAATGTTAATGTTAATGGTTGTTTTTCTTTAATTGCATCTTCTAGTAATGTTGAGATTGATGCAAATACTTAGCATGCTAGATTATGTCACATTGGGTTGCAAAGAATGCAAACATTAGCTAGAGAAGGCCTTTTAGGGTCACTCACTAATGTTGATCTACCCGTATGTGAACATTGTCTAGTGGGAAAAGCAACTAGAAAACCATTCGGTAAAGGTACTAGAGCTGAATTTCCATTGCAACTCATACATTCTGACATTTGTGGTCCTTTGAATGTGAGGGCGAGGCATGGAGCCTCATATTTCATTACTTTCATAGATGAGTTCACACGTTTCGGTTATGTCTTTCTGATCTCCCATGAGTCAGAAGCATTAGACTGCTTTAGACGATATATAATGATGGTAGATAATCAGTTGAACAAAACGATAAAGGTATTGAGAACCGATCGCGGAAGTGAGTATCTATCGGAGCAATTCAAGGCTCTTTGTGATGAAAAGGGAATTGTACGACAATTGACTATTCCTAGTACTCCACAACAAAATGGGGTAGCTGAGAGAAGGAATAGAACCCTATTGGAAATGGTTAGGTCTATGATGGCGCAAGCAAATTTACCTATCTCTTTTTGGGAAGATGCATTATTGACTGCTGCCTATGTACTTAACCGAGTGCCCTCAAAATCAGTCACTTCCACCCCTTATGAATTATGGACTGGTAGAAAACCAGACTTAAGTAGTCTACGTCCATGGGGATGTGCAACTTATGTTCATGAATCTTCCCATAAATATGGCAAATTAGGCCCTAGAGAGAAGAAATGTATCTTTATAAGATATTCTGAACACTCCAAAGGGTATGTGTTCATAGATGAACAAGCTGATGGGAGTGTGACCGAAAAGGAGTCACAATATGTCACGTTTTTGGAGAACGATTTTCCTAGCAGAGGTGAGATTGATAAGGATTTCCAATTATATGATATGGAAGATCCTAATAATACACCCATTAATGTTATGGAGGGAAATGAAGATTTACCTCAACATGAAAGACCTAGTGAGAGTGTTGCATCGTCTGGCGAATTGAATTCAAGAGAAATTCAGTTGCGTAAAAGTAATCGTAAAAGTATTCATCGTCGTCATTTTGAGATTGAAGGAGAAGCATTTATGATTGCTTATAAAAATGATGCTGAGCCTAAGACTGTTCAAGAGGCTCTCTCATCCTCTGATAAGGAAGAATGGAGAAAAGCTTTGGAAGACGAGATGGAGTCAATGAGGACAAATCATGTCCAGGACTTGGTTGATCTACCACCCAATCGTAAAGCCATTGGAAACAAATGGGTCTTTAAGATTAAGCAAAGGGCGGATGGATCCATTGAAAAGTATAAGGCTCGTCTTGTGGCGCAAGGTTATACTCAACAAGAGGGTATAGACTACGAGGAAACATTTTCACCAGTTGTAAGGTTTGCCTCAATATGCCTTATTCTAGCCATCGTTGCACATTTGGACCTTGAATTACATCAAATGGATGTAAAGACGGCATTTCTCAATGGAGAACTAGATGAGGAAATTTATATGAAACAACCAATAGGTTTCATAGCTAAAGGTCAAGAGCATAAAGTTTGCAAACTTCATCGCTCAATATATGGCCTTAAGCAATCATCTAGATAGTGGTATCTTCGTTTTCATCGAGCCATAACAACTTTTGGTTTCACAATGATCGAAGAAAATCACTGTGTATATGTCAAGTGGTCTGAAGATAATTTTGTGATTTTATCACTTTATGTGGACGATATTCTGTTGGCTGGAAATGACAAGGTTATGGTAATCACCATAAAAGAATAGTTGTCCTCCAATTTTGAAATGAAGGACATGGGAGAAGTTGTTTATATATTAGGAGTTAAGATCGAAAGATATCGATCAAGGAAACTCCTTACTTTATCACAAGAGTCTTATATTATGAAAATTCTTGATCGTTTCAATATGCAGCACTGTAATCCCATTGATACCCATGTCATGCAAGGTGAAGGCCTAAGTACTAAGATGTGTCCTAAGACTCCAGAAGAAATTAAAATGATGGAAATTGTTCCTTACGCTAATGCGATCAGAAGTTTGATGTATGCTATGATGTGTACTCGACCCGACATATGTTATACCGTGGGATTGGTGAGCCGATATCAATCAAATCCCGGTCAAGCACACTGGAAAGCAGTGAAGAGGATCCTTAGATACTTGAAGGGCACCATGGACTATCGACTTTGTTACCAAGGGAATGATTTACGCCGATTAGGTTATTCAGATGCTAATTTGGGTGGAGACTTGGATGAGCGTAAATCGACTTCTGGATATGCGTTCTTGCTCAATGGAGGTGCAATTTCTTGGAATAGCAAGAAACAAACATGCACAGCCTTGTCTACTATGGCTAAAACGTTTCTTTGAAAATTTAGCCACTGTCACTGAGGTTCCAAGACCGGTGACAGTTTATTGCAATAGTCAAGCAGCCATTGCCTATGTGAAAGATCCTAAGTATCATGGAAGGACAAAGCACATTGACATAAAGAATAACTTCATCAGAGATATTATAGCGCAGAAAGAAGTGATTCTACAATACATTTCAACCAATAGAATGGTTGATGATCCATTTACGAAGGCTATTCCTAGAGACATATTCTTGATCCACAGGATGTCACTAGGTTTGCGTAGAATGTGATATGTGTTATTGTAGAAAATCATTGTTTTATGTATTTATGGACATATGTATTGTACTTGTTTGTTTATTAATGACTTGATGTTTTATCAAGAAGTACAAATCCATTATGAGACTAGCACAAGCACACATATATTATTAGAAAGTATGTCAGCAGGTAATGATTGGCTCACTCACACGAGCAATCACCTCAAGTGCTATAGTTAGCACGTTGAGATGAGACGTTATGTACAAATAAATGCTGAAGAGCAAGTCTGGTACATAAAATATGTCGCCTTGATTGGAGTCAAGATGACGTCTGTGATTTGTTTATAATAAGACCGAACATGATAGTCCCACAATCATGTATGCCTGTAAGATGCCGGATGCAAGTACTTAATTGGGCGCTATAGAAAGCGAGTTAATATAGCACTCAAGCTAAACATGAGTACGTGAGAAGCACATGACTATGTTTAGGCTAAGATCCGTATAGTGGATATATTTAAGAAATGACATACGCTCTTATAGAAAGAGAAATCCACTATAGCATGTAATTCATACTACATGTGCATTGTTCGACCGACAAGGGAATGTGAGTAAAATTATCCCTATTTACTCATCGTGTGAGCCCTTGAAGTAATTTATAATTTACCTCATTTTGTGCCCTACGTTACTTCTGACTGTGTTCTCGAAATGAAAGATCAATGTTGCTACTTTAGCATGTTACGGGAGGTCATGAATAGATATGGCCTATGGGACGTGTCTAGGAAAGCAGTTGTTCTGAAATTGAGAGAGACATGAGTGCGAAGGAAGACTATTATTGTTTTACATCTATCACATATATTTATTGGTCGACCAATTACATCGCCCTCTGTGGTTGCGGATATAATTGTAAATACATGGTGTTTTGAGGATAATCAAGTATAGCATTTAAGGGATAGGTATACTTGAATTGATGTAACAAAATAAGTCTGGGCACTGTGAGACATCGATTGTTTATTTCTTTTCGGGTTGTAGCCATTATGTCATCCCTAACAGGTGCATAATTTGAGCTCCCAAGTGCAGGTGTACTCACTGGTCACATGGCTTATTTGCAAGAATGAATTGTTCTGTAAAGTTGATGAATGTTGAACGCCTTGCCTTATATTCTTGATAGAGCACTATCAAGCCCATCATGTCCGAGTGGGAGATGTTGTACTTTAGCCGGTACGTCCATGATGGGGTGTGATTGGACGCATCGTTTCAAATTGAAACATTACGATGGAGATACACTAATAGAGGGGTATGAAGGGAGACGTATATAATCCTCACGAACACAACCGTTGGAAAGGTTGTCAAATCATTTGCACCAAAATCTCTCTCCATTTCCATCATCAAATAAGAAGGCATTCCATTTCAATTTTGTAAGAACGGTTTGCATTTATGCCGTGGAAATCGGGTGCTTTCCTTGTGATCGCATCCATACCGACATGAGATATTTTTTGTTCATGTTTCATCGGCAATTCAACGTTCGTTCCGAGGCTGTTTGTTGTTTGCGCATCGGAATTAGGTAAGTCGTCTTCCACTGACTAGAATTCCAACAGAAACGAAATTTTCGAAAATCAAAATAGATAAGATTTTCACCTAATTCGAATATTGGCTTCCGAATTCCGATCCTCAAGCTGCTACTCGTGACCCAATGTGGTGGTGCTCAGCAAGGTTCACGGGATGGCTACTCGTCGGGGGGGGCTTTGCGTGAGGCTCCTTGATAATTGCTCGATTCAACGATATGCGCGTAAACCTTGAGAAGCAATCTGCAAAACGATAACTTTTATTGACCTTTGACTCTTTTTTAAAAAAATAAACCTCCCCCACTTGGCACTAGACTGATGATCGGCGATGGTGGGGTCTCACAGGAAAATCCAATATTTTTAAAGCTGCTGCAAGTGATCGTTGAATGCTGCAATCACAAGAGACCTATAAAAAAAAGAACACGTTAAGCATGATGGTTCCTGCAGGGAAACTTGTTGGTGAGGAGAGGAGTGCTGGGGATTGTCACGCCAAAGTTGGTGTGGAAGACTGTAGAGTACGCTTGGATTTATAATGGACAAAAAGATTGCGCGAGTCACGAAACGATCGGCAATTTCGACGGGAACCCAGCAACCGTGTGCTGAGATCCCGAGTCGTGGCTGGTGAGACGGAGCAGCAAGTCAGCCACGGCATCAGCAGCAAAACCAGCGAGTCGTCGTTGCAGGTTGGATCAGCTTCATCGAGGCAACATCCGCGTCGGTAAAGGGTGCAGGAACTTGAAGGTGCTCGTCGTTGATTCAGGGCAGCAACCACGCGTCGCAGAGTTAGACCCGATAGCAGCAACGTCTTCGTGGATTGACGCTAACTCCGCTAGGTGGAGCGGTTCAGGCGCTCATTGGAGTACGTGGTCGCAGCTGACTTTGCTGGTCGCTTCGCCAAGAGACGTGTCTCTCTCTACTGGTTATGTCGACCTCCGAGCGGTGCTAGTCAGATCATGGGATAACCATACGACCACCCATGATCATGAGGAATAGTAATATGATGGAGAGAGAGAGAAAGAAAAAGGCAGAAGCCCCTATGTGGTTATGGGAGGAGAGAAATATTAAAAAAATGAATTGAGGCCGTGCTTCTCTCTCGGTCTCTCACTTTCCAATGGCTATCCTCATGAAACCTCACCAGCAGATTGCCAATTTTTCCCTTTGAGTTGCTTTGTTTTCAGCTCCCCTTAACGTGGCCGTTTGTATCGATTGTGTGGCCCCCCTTTTTTCTTTAGTGTAGCAACCATTTTATAGGCCAAGGATTAGGGTTTTTTTTTTAATTTTCCTAAATCGATATCCACGAGGATTCTTTTTCCAAACGCAATATTCGCTTTGCTGAACGCAATATTCGCTCACACTTGCCCTATCCAAAAAAATTTCATCATATCCCAAAAAATTTCAAATTCCTATTTTCACGAGATAATTTCCGATAATTACAAAAAACGGCTTGGGCCAATTTGCTCGCTTTGTGGACTTAGTCCGGCTCATCAAATTAAAGTTCTGAATTAACAATTCGAACCCATCTGTCACCGGCCCAAAGTAAATGCAAATTAAAAATAAATGCACCTAAAATTATATGTTATGCAATTAAATTTTTTTCAGGGATAAAATTAACCCCTAATTTTTAATGCGATAAATGACTAAACGAGTCACCAAATTTTAGGTGTCAACGGTGTATCTTGTGGCCTGCCATTGTGTATGCAGTCCATGTTGTCAGTTGATATGTTGCTACCCCTCGGTAGAGCCGTTAAACGGGTGGGTTGGGTTGGGTTTGGGTCATTAATGGTCCGACCCAAATTGACCCATTAACCCATTTATGACCCATTTATGCATAATGTAAATTTTTTGACCCATACCGACCCAACCCATACCCAACCTATACCCGACCCAAGCCATATTAATAAAAATATTTTCATATTTAAACGGATTTAGAAAAACTTATTCCTATGTTTTTTTAAAGATTATATTACTAAAATACTACCAAGCTTATTTCTTAATGGACAATTTTTATAATTTTTACAATTTTTAAAATAATTATTTTAAAAAATCGAATTTTAATTATTTTTATTTTTAAAAATTAAATTTTTAATTATTTTATTTTATTTTTAAAAATACTTTTCTTTTTCTTCTCATTCTTCTTCTTCATTGGCCGGCCGCCGGCCACGACGACGGCCGGCACCGGCCACGGGCAAGCCTCGAGCTTGCCGACGTCGGCGAGCTCGAGGCTCGTCGAATCTTGAAACCCGAAGAACATCAAGTAAGTGGAGAACTTGGGAGAATCCAACGACTAGAGTAGCACAAATTAACGCACCAGAAGGAAAAAAAAAAAAAAGAGGAAGAAACTTTGCTAAAATCGCGGCGCATTCAAGCATGCACCGCATCACTAAAGCACAATCATATCAGTTCATGACTAATAAACCATTCCACTCTACATTTCAGCCTCCTTGCCCAGCTCCGGAACTTGAACTAAGCGCAAAATTCCAATCAAGCTCAGCACTCGGATTCGCTCGAAATGCGACCGCCGCCAACCGGCCGGACACAGCCCAAAAACACTAAATATGTTCACGCGGAAAGCTGATCCGATCGAGCGTTGGAAGGCGGAAAGGCTGAATGCTGTGTGCCCATTGGTGGCCGAATAAGGAAGAAAAAACCACACGCGCATCGAAACCCGAATGAGACAACTCGTTCGTCACTTCCGAACCGCGCGGCCACCGATCGCACAGAGCAATCGCCACATCAGATCCGGCGAGCTCGAGCTTGCCCGACACCGGCGAGCTCGAGGCTCGCCTGGCCAATCGCTGGCCATCGCCGTGCCGGCGACCGAAAGGAGGAAGGAGAAAGAAAAAAAAATAAAATAAAATAAAATAAAGGAAAGAAAAATAAAAGAGAAAATTAAAATAAAATAAATTATAATTTCGATTTTTACAAAAAATATATATATATTTATAAAGTTAAAGAGTGAAAGAGAGATTATAAGGTTTTTGTTGAAAATAGGTTCTCCACCCAACCCATTTAAAACCCACTTAAGACCCACCTATCTTGAACCTTTAATTGTGAAACCCATTTAACTACCTTTTGTAAAAAAAAAAGTGACCCATTTTAACACCTCTACCCTCGGTCTACTCATCATGCTGTTGTTCTGCAGATCTTGTGGTACCTTCAGGGTACTTTGACGCGGTCTCTTTGTTTTTTTACCTCCTCTTCTCCTCTCGAGTTACGTGCTTATTCCGATGCTAATTGAGCTTCCACTGTAACTAGTCATCGGTCTGTCACGGGATTTTGCATTTTCCTTCACAAAGAAATAGCATATTGTCTTGTGCTTCTCTACTGAGTCTGAATATCGTGTTATGGATGACACTACTATTGAGATTGTCTGTCTTCGTCATTTGCTTGTTGACATTGGCATATGGCTGTAGGATTCCACTCCTCTGTATCATGACAACAAAAGTGCCGTCCATATTGGGGCTAATCTTATTTTTCATGAGCACGCCAAACATATTGAGATCGATTGCTATCTTACTCATCATCATATCCAGGCTTACGCCATCTCTCTTCCTTTTGTTGGGACTATGGATCAGTTAGCTGATGGCTTTACAAAGGCTCTTACAACGCCACAATTTCAGTTACTTTCCAAACTCACTGTTTGATCCACCTTGAGTTTGAGGGGGGTCTTACAATATCTTAGGGATTTTGTATATATTATCTGAGGGATTCTGTATATATTCTAGGATATTATAGAATTATTATTTGTGTATTCTCTAGGATTATTTTCCTAAAATATCTTATAGATTAGGCTTCATTATACCTATTTATTCTGGCCTCGTGCCTTAATGCTATACCCATAAATCTTTTCTCTCTATCAAGATCAACTTCGTAGAAAATGGGAATGATCATCTGGCCATTTGTTCTACTGCACTCCAACATTAGACTTAACTCCACGAGGCAACTTTCGGAGGAAGTGTAGCCTTTGGAGACGGTGGCAATGGATATCTTGGATTACTTGATCACTTCAACCAGCTCTTCCCACTCAGGTAGCTTTTTGCCATCTCCAAGTACCCCAAATTTTACGTCCAAGAATTCAAACATAATATTTTAAGAATTTACTAAAGTCCACAGCTAGTTAGGTTATCACCTTGACATCCCAAAGGTGAGGGATTTGAATTTCCCACCTTCCGAACTTGCACTGTGAATTAAGGCATGTGTACGATGCTACTTTCAATCCATCTTCAGGTCTCGAGTTCAAATCCTTTCGCACGTATTTAAATCAAACTTACCTAGTATCAGGGTTTGGGAAACCTCTTAGAAGGTCATCGAAAAAAGGTTAATACCACGAATATTCTCAAACTAGTACACTTATGACAAATTTATCTCAAATTAATTTTTTTACCACCAAAAATCCTAAACCGATACATTTATGATAAATTTATCTCAAACTAATTTTTTTCCACAAAAAACTCCAAAGTGGAACATTTGTGACAAATTTATTATCCATTAGTTTCCGTTAAATTGGATTAATATCACGAAAAATCACAAACTGGTAAAACTCCAAATTGGTACGTTTGTCAACTATCACGTGTTATCCAACTCAGTAATTTGATGTTAAAATTTAGCAAAAATTAACGAAAGATAAATTTGTCACAGTTGTATCATATTGGGGTTTCTATTTGGATAAATTTATCACAGAAATATCAGTTTGGGGTGTAGGCAAGTAGAGTGGATACCCTTGGATTTTTTTAGAATTCTCAAGGTTCATGTGAAGTGCTACTCAAAAAGCATAAAAATTATGCATCCTAATTGATTCACTCTGCCACATCAATCATAAATTATGTCTAAATGAAATCTTCTCCCCCTTAATCGTACCCAGTCTAGAAGAAACCTGACCATGAATACAATGGAGATGTGTGCTATCTGAAAAGGCCGGTGAAGACCAAAAGTCGACTCGATGGAAGCCCATTTCCTGAAGGCTCGTCTATCCAAGCCCAAGCCTAGCCGGTGCCGGCTTCACAACCACTGGAGAAGTCCCCCCTGAACTTCAACTCCAGGGGCTGGCTCGAGGTGCCGAAAAACTAGAAAGACTGGCTCGATCGCACTGAGGCCAAGCACAAAACCACATGGAAATGAGCGGGCATTGATGAAGCAATCGATTATTTCACGTATAGAATCCCGAAGTGCCACGAGCTGAGTCTCAACGAGCTGTTTGACCACCTTCGTTTTTCCATGGGGCAAAGCCACCATCACGCCGGAGGACGTGGCTACCGTCGCCCCAATTCACCAATGAGGGCTGCCAACCCTCGTCCAGATTGGGGTGAGGGATTGCAGGCCCTCCCCAGATCCTGTAGTGAACGAGGGCCTGCAAGTGACCAGGGCCAACCGCCCACATCAACCCACGCTGACACTCAGACGAGGATCACTGGCCCTCAATGCCAAAGCAGAATAACCCAATGGTCTTCCTTTATTTAATTTTTAAAATTTTTTAGCTTTTTTGTTTTTCAATTCTTATCTTCTTCTTTTTATCGAGTTTTTATCTTCTTCTTCTTCTTTTTCCCGACGTGGC
This sequence comes from Eucalyptus sp. ANBG9806169, assembly GCA_014182395.1. Lineage (NCBI taxonomy): Eukaryota > Viridiplantae > Streptophyta > Magnoliopsida > Myrtales > Myrtaceae > Eucalyptus > Eucalyptus sp. ANBG9806169. The sequence continues at coordinate 44,428,672 of CM024575.1, forward strand.
CTTGGTGCCATGTAGCAATAAAAATATACATCAGTATTTTCTGTTAACCAAATTTTCTGGAATTAATAAATATATTTTATTGCACCAATCTAAAAAAATTTAAAACTTGATTGTACAATTTGAAAAACTCATTAAGATACACACTAAAAGCTTCCATTTTATCCATAGGTAGTTAGTTAAGGTAAAGCTCAAGATTATAACTCTTCTTCAATTATTTAGAACTTATTTGAATTGTGAGATAAAATGCACAACAAACTAAACCTCATTGATAACAAATTAAGTGAGATGTTAAATTGAATTATTTTAATTATTAATGCTAAATAATGTGAAGACGTAGTGTGTTAAGTAAGTTGTGATTGTAGTATTTTTATTTTTATTTTTTTAGAGATGTTTTCTAATTTTAAAATAAAGATTTTATATTATCTTGAAGTAACAGGATTTTTTTATTCTATTTAATTTCTTCTAGTTAAAATAGAAAATACTATGAAATGTATATTTTTTTTTTGTCAGTCCTACTATATTCCTATTCTACACTCTCTCTCAGTGCAAAATCCACTCTTGAAACTTACGCGTCCCCACCCCATCCCCCGAGAATGTGGGGATTTGAACCCCTCACCTCCCCTTCCATGTTGGAAGGGTGGCCGTGGGGCGAACCCCGGTGGTTCTATGAAATGTATTAAATAAGTCAAAACTTATTGAAACTTTTTTTTTATTTTTGACTCAATGAATTGAGCTACTTGAATAAATAAATTATGCTAACTCATTTAGCAATATAAAATAATTAGTTTGCTCCATCCTTTGGCTAAGGTAAACGCCCTGGCCATAACTCTTTATCAATTATTCAAACCTTATGTGAATTGGAAAATGAACGGAAAAAGTTGTAGCATTCCAAACTAAAGCTCATGAACTTTATCCTTATCAATATTTTTGAGAAACATTAAGGTCAAATTAACCGAATTTATGAGTTCAATTATAATAAGCAAAAAATACATGAAACGCGTATACAGTATGTTTTAAATTACCTGTGATATATATTCTTTTAAATTTTAAAGATATATTGCAAGTCTAAAATGAATAATAAGTTTACTATAATCTCGAAGTAACACGAAATTTTATTTATTCTTTCATACATTGAATTGAATTAAGTTAATATAATTAATTATACAGCAAAGTAGCAGTTATTTATTGAGTAATAAAGTACATCATTTGTGACATCCTGATTTTCAGGTTATGATTTCGATTGGATAAATTGGACATTTCATTGACGCGACTACAGTGCTTTTCTCTGAGTTGGCCACTCATGAGATAACTAAACTAATTGGGTAAGCTATGAGAGATTTTAAGGCAAATAGACTTGAGAATTCGACCAAGAATCGACTTCTCAACCGTGCTCATCTTTAGAGGCCATTACGGCATAGTATAAAATCGATTTGAGATTAGAAATAGGTCAGTTTGACTGAGATGTGTGGCCAATCGTGGGTAACTCCACTAAATTGGAAAATTCTCCTTGACTGACACTAATTTGATTTTACTGTTGTTTTGGTACCTTGTGTCCATATTTGAATCCTCGAGATTTTCACAATAATCGAGAGTCGTCATTGTGTCGAGTGGGTTCATTGTGGCTCGAAGAAAATCGACCACGGGTCATTAGCACTAAAAAGTTCTGAAAACTACATGATAGCCTAGGTCACGCTAAAAACGTGTCGGAGTGAAATTAACCGCCGATTCGAATCCGATGGAAGCTCTGTCATGTCACAAGTCATTTAGAAATGTCGACTCGCTTTCTGAAGATTTTTCTACAAACCGAGATTTTTTGGCAAAAAAGCAAAGTAAGGCCGTTTTTTATCGGGAAAGTCAGAGGACCGCTTTTGATCGAATCTTTGGGATGCAAGTTGGATTATATGACTGGAAAAGTCATGAAATGGACAATGATACCTTGATGGATTTATTTAGGCTTCAATTGAATTTGTTGTTTGAGAATTGAACAAATTTGAGTAAGATTGAAGAGGGAAAAGTAACAAATTTGTATGCCACATATACCCCATGTTTTGGCCTACCTAAATGCTTCTAGAAGAGGTATATTTGTCAAGGAATTGTGGGTGGATGACAGCTCTTGGTGGGCCATGTTTGAAGACAAGAGAGAGAGAGAAACCGGCTTTCTTTCCCCTCCCCTCTCTTTTCCGTCGACTCTCTCTCTCCTCCATATGTTCTGGTCGTGCAAGGAACCTAGCAAGCCGAAGAAGCCGCGAAGCAGCAACCCGCAACATCGTCCGTCGCCGTCCGCCGCCCGCGCACGCCGTCGCAACCGCACCTCACCGCGCGCACCTCAGCCCTCCTCTCTCCCTCCTGCTACTGTCGATTTCTTCTTCTCCTTCTTGGTGCTGCCAACGTCCCAGCATATCTGGGAAGACGCCAGAACAACCAGTGAGTTGCTACACCGGCCGCGTCGCTACCACCCTCCGCCGTTCGCCGCTGTGCTGCCATCCTTGCGCGCCGCTACTGGCCGCGCGCCTCGGCCTCCCTCTCGCCCAGCTCGTTGTTCTAGCAAGCTGTCCAGTTCGTGCAAGAGCCGCCAGAGCCGTCTTCGCCGCCGTGAGCCACTGTCGACCTCCCCTTCAACCCGTCCAAGCCCCCATCGGTCTTCCCTTCTTGTTTCGCCTCAACCCAAGCCTGTTTCCCCCTCCAATCAGCAGCGGTCAGTAGCTGGAAAAATGGGTATCGCAGCGGAGGTTTGGCCCGTTTTAGCCAGCTTCCCAACCCCGGATGCTCGACCCGCCTTGAGGAAAGTCAATCCTCGCGACGATCCCGTCATTTTGGTCCGATCGGCTCGTTAATCAAGTGAGTTTTGCTCATTAATGCCTTCTTAGTTTGCTAATTATACTTAAGTGTTGATTAGTGATTATTAGTTAATTGCTTTGAATATTAGTTAGATGGTTAGTGTACTTAACTAGATAATTGCCTATAGTATTTATTGAATGCTTCTCGGGATTTTTCCTGAACCTTATCGGGCTTCAATTAGGCATTTCGGGCCTAAATGGAATTTTTAGTAATTAAATATTAATTTTCGAAATTAATTTAATTAATTAATTATTTTCCGAAAATTCAACCGGGATGGCCGGTGACCGGGATTTTATGCTAATGATCGTGGTGCGGTCTATTTATTTAATTGAGCTTTATGTTGTGCTAAATTGAAATTATTGTATTTATTTATTTAATTTTCGAAATTAATTATTTAATTATTTATTTTTCCGGAAATTCAACCGAGATGGTCGGTGATCGGAATTTTGTGCCAATTATCATGGTGCAGTCCGTTTATTTATTTGAGCTCCACATATGCTGAATTGAATTGATTATGCAATTTGAGGAATTGTTCCCGAATTGATTGAAATTGAATTAAATTAAATGATTGATTAGTAGATGGTTGAGTATGGTTATTTAGCATTAATAATGCCTTGATGAGTTGTAAAGTGGAGAGAATCGTGAGATTAAACTGGGAATACTCTTGACTGAGACCGATCAGGTACGAGGTAATAGACATATGTGGTTCGGTGATAAGGAAATCACTGGCAAAAATGGCGCCTTAAAAAACGCACGTAGTTATCTACTTATTACATCATTATGGACCTACGTGGTTCGGTGGTTAGGACATCACTGGCGAAAACGGCGCCTTAAAGAACACACGTAACGGTCTATTATATACGTGATTTATGGGCATACGTGGTTCGGTGGTTAGGACATCACTGGCAAAAGCGATGCCTTAAAGAATGCATGTACTTGTCTTTAATATACATCACGTTGGCGAAAACGACGCCAGAGAGAGAGAATATACATGATTCATGGGCCTACGTGGTTCAGTGATTTGGGATATCACTGGCGAAAATGGCGCTTTAAAGAACGTACGTATCGGTTTAGTACATACATCATTATAGACATACGTGGTTCGGTGATTTGGGATATCACTAGTGAAAACGGCACCTTAAAGAACGCACGTAACTGTCTATTTAATACATCGTTATAGGCATGCGTGGTTCGGTGATTAAGGACGTCACTGGCGAAAACGGCGCCTTAAAGAACGCACACAATTGTCTAGTGTATACGTCACCTTGGCAAAATCGACGCCTGAGAGCATTAATATGGCTCTGTGACTGAGTGTACTATTGGAGGTTATATGAGATGGAATGAATGACCTAGAAATGGTCCGACTGACATGTAATCGACTAGGTCGATTGATCATTGCTTTGATCTGATGTTGTGAATTGATTGATTGAATGGAAATGACCGGTGAGTGGTCTTGTTGACATGTAATCGACTAGGTCGATTTGATCGATGCTTCGATCAATGATTTGATTGCTTGGGTGCCTCTTTGATCTATGCTAATATGCAGGTGAAATCTGAGGCCAAGGTAAGTCTTCTGACTCATGTTGTGTATAGGCAACCCTAAGGTGTATTAGTTTACTAACTGGGTCTTAGGGGGTAGAACTTGCTGAGACGTTATCTCATTGGTTATTGAATAATCATTTCAGGTCCCTAGATGCAGTAGACTTGGATTTTGAAGATCTCGAAAGTCCGGTGCAATCTGCTGAAGGCTCCAATTGGAGTGTGGAGAATGATGAAGAGGAGGACGGGGACCCGTAGCTTGTAGAACCCCACTTCTGCGTGTAGACCTTGTTTTAAATAGGCTTAATGTGAATTTGACTTAATAGTTCACCTTGTATATATATGTGCACTGGTTTGCAATGTATATAAGAGTGAATGTTTTTAAGGGTTGAAATTTAGTCCTACTGTTCTATCCCAATGTTTTATTGTCTGGAGATTTGTTATATGCTTCCGCATGCGTATTAAAATGAAAGGGTCGGCGATACGTCTTGGGATATTGCAAATTTTTAAATCGACCAAGGTGAGGAATGGGCGTGTGCTCAAGGATCGGGGCATGACATCATTGGTTTGTTTCAATTCATTTGATTTAAATTAATTGAATTTTGATGAAATTTGTCTATATTTGAAACACAATACTTTCTCTTTGGCTATTATTTGAAAAAAAAAAAAAAAGGTTATAGAAGTTTGGGGATGTCAAAATAAACTACTATAATTTCATAAAATATATTTGAAGAGTCTTTCTCTTTATTCAATTTGTGAAGTTTGAACTAAATAACATAAAGAAATTGGGGGATGACAAGTCAATAAACTAATGCTTATAGATGAAACGAGACCCGATCCCAAAGACAAAGTAACGCCATGCAACGAGCAATTAAGGGAATATTGTCCCAGTTCTGACTTTAATTATGTAATAGTGATTTTTTTAGATGTAGCAGCCCTCCTATGTGATAATCTGACTCTTATTTGATGTGCAACACTTGAAATCTTTCGAAACATACAAACAGTTTCGCGTGGAATAAGATTGAATTATTTTCATAAACTATTTAAGATTCGAGATATTGGTGGGTTATCATAAAATTTAAAAAATGAAAAGTCATAATTGCTTTGAAGAAAGTTATCACACAGAATACTGTTATGGATCTTGCTGACAAATATGGTGAAATTAAAAAGGAAAAAGTACTTTCAAGACACTTTGAAAATCAGAGTATTGAGCATTTTAAGAAATTCACTTGCTTAAAATAAATGAATAGAACATCATCATCTCCTAAACATATTATACAAGAATTGACTGTTAAATAAGTCTTTTTTAACGTTGTTGTTAGCCAATGTCCTAAAAGCCGTTAAAGAGAGGGTGTAAAAAGTCACGCATCCTAACCGTCATAAGCGGCAAATTTCCCTCTCTTCCACCTCTCTAGCTCAGAGATGCTGTTCACCGGTAGTTTAGTTTGGTACAAATGTCTGGCTTCAATTCCACTCTCTCTCTCTCAAACTTTCGCAATTTTCTTTCAGTTTCCATTTTTGAAGCTTCAACCTCTCTCAAGCTCGCGATTTGTGGATGTTAACCAATGTAAGCGCGAGTCTTTCATTTTGGTTCTGGTTTTCATGCTTTTGGAACGTTTGATAGTTTCCGAATTGTAGTTTGGTGGTTCCTGGCCCTGCAGCTGAGCAGGAGGTGCATGGAAGCTGGTGAGAGATGGCGCCCAAGGTGAAGGAGGATGAGAGACTCGAGAGGATTATCCGCGGTCTCTTGAAACTTCCCGAGAACCGAAGGTGTATTAACTGCAATAGTTTGGTATGATCTCTGTTTCTTTGTGATTTCGTCTCCTGTTTCCTAATGGTTGAACCCTCGCACTATGTCCGCACCGGCTGTGCATCATCCCCCTTTTCTGAATGCACAGAAAATTGCTTAGTTAATGCAATGATTCCTGCAGATTTTCCTTGAATTTCTTCGAGTGATCACAGATCGCTCTAGGAAGAAGCTGACATTCTTTACATGGATTTTGAAAGTTTGGATAATCATAGAATGCTATACACCAGAAAAGAGACAGAATATCCACAGAAATCTGTCTCCGTCAAATTATGGCAAACTCAGGAATCTGGTTCCTGGGACAAAGTTTAAATTTGGTGTTAGTAAACCTGACCACCATTGTCAAGTTCCACTGCTCCTTCATCAGAAGTCAGCAATGGATGAATTTGTTTATACAGCTCAGTAGCCAACTAAATGTTATTCACCAGATAGTATCCATCCATCCATATTTTTTCATATTTTCAGACTCACATGAGCGGCGCCCATAATGATCTGGTGTTATGTCAATCCGCTATACTGGTACTGAGACATTTTCTCTGTTACAGGGACCGCAATATGTTTGCACCACTTTTTGTACATTCGTCTGCATGAACTGCGGTGGGATACAGTAAGTAGCTAGACAGACTCATTTCTTCTTGTACATGCATTGATTTGATTTAGCGTCAATTACATACGGTGTGGTTCGTGGACTAGTTGATCGCGGGTTACTTCGGCATAGGCTTGCATATCCAGAGCCATAGCCATCTTATTTTTGCTGATCAATGATATGTTTTGACATATTGCAGCCGGGAGTTCACGCACCGGGTAAAATCAATATCAATGGCTAAATTTACTCCTGAAGAAGTGAGCGCACTTCAAGCCGGAGGAAATGAGGTGGGGAATTGTGTATGCAGTCTCTTTCACAACTTGGTGATTTCATTGTAGCTATCACGTCTTGTTTCTTACTCGTGTTCTGGGACTTCGTTTTAAGCGGCGCGGCAAATATTTCTCAAAGAATGGGATCCTCAACGCCATTCTCATCCTGACAGCAGGTCTGCACACGCTTCTTGAATGTCGCTCAGCAATTATAGAAAGTAATATTGTCTGATACATGTATGTTCTTCCAGTAACCTTTATAAACTCCGGGATTTCATCAAGCATGTCTACGTAGATAGGAAATTTAGTGGTGAAAGAAGCGAGGAGAAGCTCCCGAGGCTGAGATTGGTGAGCTAACTAGTTATTCCTTGAACAAACAAAAGGTCTATGGTTTGCTTATGTTCTCTAATTTTATCTTGAACATGTACAATGGAGTTTGGCTTGTGAAGCTCCGTTGATTTTGATGTCTTATATGCATGCAGACCAACAAAGAAGAGTCCTACACGAACAGAAGTTCTAATGCATATAGGAGTGCATCTGGAAGCCCCAGTTATGAGGACAGATATGAAAGACCTCATAGTGGAAGGTCTAGTCCGAGCGGACGAAGCGAAGATGGGATGTTAAGATATTATCCTGATGAAAGGAGAAGTCCAAGATATGCCCGAGAAATCTCGAGATACGGGGGTTATAGAAGGAGTCCTGCCCGTTTCGAGGTTGTTGATGACCGGTTTCGGGACGACGTGTTAGGAGGTGGCAGGCGATCTCAGGGTCAAAGGCTTTCAAATGAAGAATCAAGGCTGGGAAGCAGGTCACCCGAGAATCAAAAGAACATGGATAAGTCCACTTCCACTGTAGCTCGACCCGCAAAGGAGACTTTAAGGGACGATGGTCTTTCCCGCGGGGCAGGCGAAAGAACAGAAAATTCTGATGGCTGTGCCAATGTCAAGGTATCCTAATTGCTTTGCGAGTTCAAGTTACACTTCTCTCTCACTTACAAGTAGCATTTGATTGTGAAGCTGATTATTTAAAAGTAAGCCTGCGACATATTCCTTCCTAGTTCCACGAGTGTAACATGCTCATAGGACTGTGCGGTATCACGTATATGGGAATTCAGGAATGGCACAATGAGATGATGGTTTATGCTTAATGTCGCCAATGAGACAATACAATTGCAGCACGGTTTTTCCTTGTATTATTTAGCACCATAGAGACTTCTCTGCATGATATTCTGAAGAAGATTCAGCAGGTTTCCATAAACTTAAACTGTCAATGTTGTTCATGTCCCGGGACCTTAATATATGCTCTGATCTCTGAGGTATTTGTTGTCGCAGAAGGTTCGTTCATTAAATGATTTGGGTAATACTGACAGCAGTGCAGCGGAAATAAAAGAGGCCAAATCCCAAAGTGTGACTGAGATTAGTACATACAAAAAGCCTTCCGATGCTTCAGCTGAAACTCAGAGACAACAAATGCCTTCCGATACTGATGGAGGTAATTGGGCGTCGTTTGCCCCCTCAGCAAAGGAGAAGGCATCATCAGCATCAAATGCAAGTACCCTGGAAATGTACGCCCCCTCAGCAAAGGAGAAGGCATCATCAGCATCAAATGCAAGTACCCTGGAAATGTTGTTGCTAGAATTAACACCGGCAATCGTAACTGTCAGTAATGTGTCCGAAGGACTCAGCGACTATGATGCTCAGCCAACAGCATCTGTGAGCAACACTTCACCTGCCGGCATAGCCTCCGACGTTCCTGCAGAACAAATATCTGCACCAGCCGGTGTTCCTGCAGAACAAATATCAGCACCAGCCGATGTTCCTACACAGCAAGCATCCGTCCTGGTTGATGATCCTACTACATCAACTTCCATTGCCTCAAAGGAACATATTAGCGAAGAACCTCCCAAAGTTGCAGCCGAGAGCCAAGTTGACTTGTTAGAGCAGTTACCAAGCACTCAGCAGTGTCACCCTCCAGCCTCCCCTTCTAAAGATGAGAATTATATGGTAGAACAGAATGAACCACCGGTAATTTCAATACATGTTTATCTGAAAAAAGTTATGCAATCCTTGTCAACTTTGTCATTCATTTTCTTGGTTACTCTGCAAGAGAAGACATAGGAAAATGCGACGAAGATAACTGATTGTTGAAACTTATATCTTAGGGGTTCTTTTCATTATATCATAATGATTATTACTTGTGCGTATATGCAGCCATTAACGTCACTCGAGCTTAATGTGCAAGGACCTTCCTGGGATTCATCTCAAACTGCCGACGCAACTGTCCAAGTGGCGAGCTCTGGTTTGGCATTGCAGAACCTTCCCACTGAGCCGAACCCCAGCACGAGAAAGGAACTTCCAGCTGTAAGCAAATTGAATATGTTTTCTTGACCAAAAAGAAGTTGCAATAGATATATTTTTTCAATTTATTCATTTTCTTGCAGGACCTTTTCACTGCATTTTACCCTCCACCACCAGCACCAATTCAAGGCTGGCAAACAGCTAGACCTCATGTCATGAGCTTCAACATGCAGTCCTATCCTAACATGACGGTATCACCAGTTCACCACAAGAGTCAAGTAAAATCTTTTACTCGACACTGACAGGTTACTCAAACGTTCTTTTCTAATATTGTTTTCCAGCCTATGCCCGCATACCCAAGCTCTGCAAGGTCGACAAACCCATTCAATATCGGTGATGGAACTGATCAACCTCAAGGGTCAGCGGTAGGCCCAACTTTTTGAATAATCACTCCCTTCTGTGGTTTTCCTGTTGACCCTTGCGCACTTACGCCTTTGTCGATTGTAATCTAAGTTGGATGAATTGGTTTGGCGGAGTGCTTCCAACAATGGGGAAATAATGAAATGATCAAAAGAGTGCTGCAACCTAGTCAGTTCAAAACTCTCAGCAGTTTTATGAGTTTATAAACAACTTACGCAGATAGACTGCCTGAAAAGCGAGGATGGGAGCACCTTACTCGTCTCCCACCAAGCTATTGAGATGCCCATCTCGAGTTCATAACACGGACTAAAGCTTGGCAATTTTGAACACACTTTATTTATTGTAGTCTAGTGATATTGACATTGTTACTAGTCCAGTATGGATAAAATCCTCCTATTGAAGCAATGACATCTGATCTGAAATGTTCTTTTACCCATAATACTAAAATGCCCTTGCTGGGACTTACGGTAGGAAAGTTTGAATGGAAACAGGAGAAATATGATCGATATCTAATATTTTTTTTCTGCTTGTTAACATGAAGTTTCCTTCCATGGAACCACTGCAAGGAGCACTGTCCATTGTCTCAGCTTCTTCTGGGTATGCACACACTTCAAGCCAGGGTGCCCAAGCACCAGGAATGATGCTGCATCAGTCTCCGTCGTATGGATCTGATGTTGGCTCGCCGTTTCAGTCACCTTCTTATGGAGCCTTGCCGATGGGTAAAAAGATGATGGTTATTTTTCATAACTAGTTTATTTAAATTGTTCTATTGTTCGCTGAGGTTCAATTCCACCAGGTTTCCCCATGGAGCAACAAGGGCAGGGTCATACGCCACCTTCAAGGTATATTTGACTGATGGCTATTTACCTCAAGATTTTACAGGCCTTAGGAAACTATCAGAATCTCATAAAGGGAATAGATAATCAATGTTAGGATGAATGGGTTTTGGATTTCAATTCTTGAGAACTTTAGGCCCTATACGCATCTCTATCATCTCTCTCTTCTTTCGGTAGCATCAACCGGCAGGAGGCATTTTCGACTTAACTTTCCCTCTGCAGTCTCTCGGCATGCTTGTTTAGAACTTTCATGTAGCAATTATTCTCATTGCTTTTGTTTACCATTGCAGAGGTCATGGCTTTGGAGGTTACGGAACTGATTCATCTCCTTTTAGCTCCGTGAACGCTAATCAACAGATGGCAACAAGCTACTCGGCACCCCCAGCCCCAAATTCTTTTCCGTCTTCAGGGGGAGGAAACCCATTCGGGTAGATTAACAACAGATCGGTCACATGACAGTCTTCTAACTTGCGGCTCTGCAACATCTTGGTAGGTGCTTCACCCTGCAGTCACTAATTGAAGGTCAGTTGAAACTGTCCCCGCAATCGATCCAAATGTATATGCTTTGCCAGGAATGCTACAACTGGATTGTGGTAAATAAGTTAAACCGCACAGTACCAACCCATATATTCATTGACAAGTTCAAATAGTTCTGTGACTCTACTCTGTAAATTTAGCAATCATCTCTTACCGACCGTCATTACCCAATGCTGCTTTGAGCTGTGATAAGGAGTTGCTTTGCCCAAGTAGAAACTGTAGCTCATATTCTCTGCTGTATGAAGGAGCAAGACAACGAGCATCTTAAACTTTGTGAAACATTCGACTAAATGAGGGATTTCATGCACGAATTCAAAGATCCGGTGATGCCATGTGAGGAAAGGAAGCAAACTTCTTGCAAGCAAATGGAAAGACGTAGTTCCGGTTTTCACTTCAATCAGCACGAAAGATTAAAAAAAGAAAAAGAAAAAAGAGGAGGATAAAAAGAACATGCTAATGGAGAAGCACTGATAATATCACGCATTGAGGCTGCATATGGTGAAAGTGACAACTATGAATAATGCAATGCAAACCGGTAAAAAAAATCAAAGAAAAAACAAGCAAATGAAATGATAGTGAAAAATCGAGCACAAGCTGATGAAACACACTCAAATCAAACACTTGAAAATTAGTACTTGAGTACTTTATTCGGGAATTGCAGTGCATGAGACACAGAGAAGTGTTTAACGCAACCACATCTTTTAGCACGAATGAACTCAAGGCGTTGCTGAGCAGGAACGAATACTACTCAAATTCCTCAACCTAAGTAGCACATGAACCACAAATCCACAAAGAAACGTGAGCGCCGCACTCAATCCAACGAGAGAAACTGCCGCACAGATCAGCATCACAAAAGCCTCCTCCTTTAAATCCATGTCCCTGGCAGCCAAGGCCAGCTCAATCCCTGCAACCAAAAGTAGCACACCGAGCACACCGACAGGGAACTGGTCTAACACCTTCACTATAGAACTCCCAAGGACCAGACCAAGAATCAATTTAGCGGCTCCCAGGTCGCCACACAGCCGCCACTCCTGCTGCCAAACTTGTATTGCCCTGCCAGGCCACCGGCGCCGTGGCAGCTTGGCATGGCCCCGAACCAGCACCTGACCGCATTCATCAGCCTAACTGTGACCAACACTGACGCAGAGGAGAAGTCTTTCTTGGGGAAGAGATTGTACGACAGCTTGCACGCGGCAATAACCGAATTCAATATCGATAATGGGAGTGGGGGAATTGGGCCTTTAATGAATCCCTCTTTCCAAGCATGCCTTGAAAGCTTCACAACTTCAATAGAGGATGGACCAAATTTTAATGCCCCTGACCACTTTAGGCTCTCTGATGAAGGCCAGGACAACACCTAGCAGGAAGATAATGAAAGATGATGGAAGAGCCGTCATGATTCTCTTCCATTTCCTCTTCCTCATCGAGCTTTGATCATCGATGTCGTCGCCCGATTCTGGTTTGCTTCACCTCTCTTCACCAGCACCATTGATGATCACAATGAAACAAGCACAAACAATGGCCAACACCAGGCCATCCAACCTGAGCCAGTGCCTTTCCCTAGCCGGTTTCGACTTTGAGAAGTCTGAACTTGCCCGATGTAATTCACAGCAGTTATTGCAAATGACAGTCCTTGCGAGAGCTGAATCCCCCTAACAACGAACAGAGAGATCAGCCTATAAACGTCCTGCATCAACCTGGTGACGCCCAGGACGATCAAGATCGCGCTGGTGCAAATCCCAGCCGCCATGACGTCCGGAATGCCAAAATCGGCACTCGATATCCTGACTGTTGTGATTGCCTTCATGGGCTGCACCGGCATGGGGACACTGTTATAACTCATGAAACAACAATCAAAACAGAAAACATCTCTGTTGATCGAGGGAGAGAAAGGATGAAAAAACAGAGCATAGCACTTCATACGTCTTGTGCAAAAAAAAGAAAAACTGCCGAGTACCACAACTAAAAATAAAGTAGAAACTGCTCACGTACGTGCAACACATAACTGCACACAAACGTGCTATTAACTTCCTATAAAATAACAAAAACACTTAATGCGTAACTAAATGAACTTGGCTGTTTTTTAATAAAAAAACAGAGGAAAACAGAGGAAAAAAGAGGAAAACAGCAACGACAGAAAACAGCAGCACTGAGATAAATCCAACAAACTCCTCCTTGGATCAGTTCTGCTTTGCAAATGTGATTATTTTGAATTTTCCGAATTGTTTTCAATTAAATAAATCGGGCTTTTCGTTGACGTGTCTATAGTGCTATTCTACGAGTTGGCCACTCACGAGATAACCTGGCCTATACGGGGAATCAATTAAGGAATCTAAATGCAATGGACTTGAGAATTCGAACAGGAATCGACTGCTCGACCGTGTCGGTCTGCAAGGTCATTACGGCACTATCGAAATCGATCGAGACCGGAGATAGGTCGATTCGGCGAGATATGTGATCGAGTGTGGGTGATTCCACCCGATTGCAAAATACTCGTCGATCAACACTAGACCGATTTTCGATCGTTTTGGTACCCGGTGTCCGTATTTGAAACCTCGATTTTCACGACAACCGAGAGTCGCCAATGTGTCGAAGATGTACTATGTGACTCGAGATAAATCGATCACGGGTCAATTGCACCAAAAATTCCTAAAAGTGACCCAGTAGACTAGGTCACGCTAAAAGCACGTCAGATTGAAATTAACCGCTTATTTAAACCCGATTTCAGAAATTGAAAGTTCTGTGGTGTCACAAGCTATTTTAGGAATGTCGACTCATCATCCGAAGATTTTTCGGAGATTCCAAGATTTTTACGAAAAACCGTTTCGGACGTCGCAGAAAATAAATGGAAATTCGGATTGGCTGAATTGAAGAGATTTTCGACTTGCAAATCGAGCTATATTGCGAAGGGACTTGTAAATTTATGTGGGCTTTTCTACATCAAAATTGGACATCAAATGAGGAAATTTATTGGAGACATTGAAGATCAAAGTGTGAAATTCGGAATTGGAAAATGGCCGTAATTTTTGGGCATCAAAATGGGTTAATTGTGAGGATAATACAAGAAGATATTTTTGGACAAATGGGATAAGATTGAGCACTATTTGGGGGACCAAGCATTGAATGATTTAGATAAACCTTGTTGACTACCCCCTCCTTTTTCTTTGGCTATCCACGCACGCCTCTCCCTCATTCGCATCTTCTCTTCCTCGATCTCTCTTTGCTCTGCTTTCCATTTCACTTTCCTCTGAAACCTTCATTCTCTTTCATTTCTCTCTGGCGAAACCCTTCCCCACTCACCTCACGCACACACCACGTCCCTCTCTCCACCATAATTCCCCTCTGCAATTTGTTGAGCCATTTATTCCACTCGCGCAAGCCCACGACACCACCTCTCTCCACTTCTTCGGTCAAGACCCAGCAAGGAGGCCGCGGACGTTGACTCCTCGCATCTGCCATTTCCACGAAGCAAACCCACCGAAGAAGCCAGCTGCATTCTTTTTCTTTCGGTGTTGGTGCGTTGTACAGTAGCCGAAGTCCAGCTACACGTGGAGTGGTCTTGCTCGGTCCACTCCTCGCCAAGGAAGCCCCATCGTTGACGTCCCGCATCTCGCAGCTCAGCCAAAGCTGCCTCCTCTTCGTGCGACTCCATCCACGAAGCAGCTCCCTTCGTCCACTCCAACGCCAGTCAACCACGCCATCCCCTCAAGCGGTTTGTTGACAGAAGCTGCCCTACCCGTGTCTTCGTGCAGCTCACTCACCGAAGCAGCTCGAAGACCAGCGTCTCCACATTGCTTCGTCCGCGCGTCTTCAGCAGTCTCCCTCCACGCGGCCAGCGAAGTCCACAAGCCAGAATTCGGCCCAGCAGATGGGCCCGTATGCAGCCCGCATAAAAGAGCCCGCGAGTTCATCCACAAGCCCATCTTCAGCCCATTTTCAGTCTTGAAGTTGGCCCAAGAAGCAAGCCCATTTGAAGCCCAAGTTTCAGTACTTTAAGCCCGCGAAGAAGGCCCAAGCCCGCGACCAACAACAGCCCAAGTTGAAAACAAATCTCAGTTAAGGCTGAGATTTGTTGGGTTTTTTTTAGGTCCGGCCCGAAGTTTTTTAACGACACTAGAAAATTAAGATTTCGGCCGTCGCGTCGTCGTCATGGTGAACCAGGTTTTCGCGATCACCGGTGAGTTTATACTCTAAACTCTTCTTAGTAGGTTTTGAGGCTAAGGGGTGTTTAGATTTATTTAATTTGGAATTAGGTGGTTAGTTAGATTAAATTAGTGATTTAATTATTTAATTGAGCATGTTAGGTGGTTAGCATGGTTTAGCTAAGGCCTATTTAAATTGTGTTATTTATCTAGAAGGGTTCGGGAATTTTTCCGGGTCCGTATTGGTATTTAATTTAATAATTTTGGCCTAGGTTAGTATTTTTTGAAATTATTTATTTATTAATTATTTTTTCGGAAATTAGGCCGGGATGGCCGGTGACCGGAATTTCGTGCTGATTGTAATGGTGTGGTTAATTTCTGCAATTGAGTGTTAAATTATGCAAATTGAGTGATTATTGGATTGTTAGTATTTAATTCCAAAAATTGTGAATTTCCAATATTTACTCAGAAAATTCCGGGTGTCGGATTTTAACACCGAAAATGGTTTTATGTACTATATAAAATAGTGGGATTTAAAAAGAAAGAATGTCAATTTTTAAGGGTCGAGTTAACCGTGTACCTACACACGACTATTTTCGTGCGGATTTCTAATACGAAGAAAAGGCCGGGTTCACCATTTTAATTGAAGCATTTGAGTGCAATGTACGGTGCCCGGGCCATATTTGAGTGATCGTGTGATGACAATGAGAAATCGTCGGGCTATTGAGCTGGACGTTATCCCTATTTGGGATACCCCTTGTTAAAGGGAAGCCGGTCGCGTGGATTCGGACCCTATGCTCCTTCGGGAATGTCGTCGACGTAGTGACGAAGCCGCGCTCCAAGGGGAGAGGCGATGCTCCTTCGGGAAAGACGTTGACGAAGTGACGTGCCGTGCTCAATGGGGTGAGACGATGCACGGCAATGCCGAAGACCGCCGAACCGAGAGTAGGCCGTGCTATATGCCGAGATCAAAACGAGGAACGCATGTTTATTTAAGTATTGTGTTCCAATTAATTGAGCTTGAGTGATGCTCTTATTTGTGATATGAAATATGCGACCTACGGGGTGGAACCGACGGCGAGGTAAGTCTCGTTGATTGTGTGATTGCGTGTTTAGAACGCTTCTTAACGTCTTCTCCTCCTAGCTCATAGTTTAGAGCTTAGACTTGCCGAGACATTGTCTCACTAGTTGTGTATAACCACTTTCGTGGGTCATTGAGTGGAGGACTTGGAGTGAGAGGAGGTGATTTGAAGCATAGGTCGGATAGGACCGCTTCTTTTTGGAGAATAGTCTTTTGTGGTCTTTTGACCATAGACTCTTGTACTTGACTCAGTATATGTTTATAAAGGCATGTTTGTTTGTGAAATTATGGTTCTGTTTTTCTATCCCGAGATAGTTACTGTCAAGGGATTTGTTTTCGCTTCCGCATGTGCAATAAAAATGAAAAGGGTCGGCGACTAGTCCTGGGAAGTCGCAAAAATTTTATCGACCAGAGAGGGATGGGTACGCGCTTGGGGTTCGGGGCGTGACAGCAAACTCCTATTTTCTCTCTTAACAGCTCAAATCTTCCAGCCTGAAGTGGCTTTGTGAACATGTCCGCAAGCTGATCTTCGATCTGCAATAGACCAATTTAACTTCACCACTTTGTTGCACCTCACGCAGAAAGAAAAATTTGACTTTGAAATGCTTGGTTTTGCCATGGAAAACTGGATTCGTGATATTGCTAGAGCAGCCTGATTGTCCACATTGACTTCAATACAATTCGGAATTCAACCACAAATCCTTCATTATCTTCTTGCCACAAAGCTTGATTTGCAGCTGCAGTAGCTGCTATAAACTCAGCCCTGTAGGCGAGCTACAATCTCTTGCTTTTGGAACTCCAGGGAGAAACAAGCAGAGCCAAGAGTGAAACAATATCCGGACGTACTCTTCATGTCATCTACTGAACCAGCCCAGTCACTATCGAAAATCCTTGCAAATTAAACTTCGACATTTCTTAAACTTCACATCAAAGAACAATGTTCCTTTGAGATATCTCAAGACCCTTTTTGCTGCAACCAAATGTAACTGACTAGGACTACTCATAAACCTGGATAAAACACTCACATCAAATAGAATATCTGGTCTGGTTGCTGTAAGATACATGAGACACCCAATCAGACTTCTATACATAGAAGCATCTATTGCATCTGTTTCATCATTCTTCTGCAGCTTCTCTTTAGCAGCCATAGGAGTGCTTACACTTCGACAATCTTCCATCTGAAACTTCTTTAGAATTTCCTTCATGTATTTTTTTCGACAAATGAAGATCTCATATGAAGCTTGTTTGACTTCCGGACTCCAAAAATAAGCCATCTTTCCCAAGTCGACATCTCAAAAACTGCAAATAGATCTCGCTTCACCTTCTCTATCAATTCCATATCATTCCCTGTCACTAATAGATCATCTACATAAAGTGACAGAATTACAACACCGTGATTCACTTTCTTGACATAAAGAGTGAACTCACTTAAGCTTTTACAAAGCCAAAATTCTGCAAATATCGATCTATCTTCCCATACCAAGCTCTTGGAGCCCGCTTCAGTCCATATAGAGCTTTCCTCAATCTATATACACCCTCTTCTTGCCCTTTGATATCTTGAATCCTTTAGGTTGTTCAACAAAAATCTCCTCCTCAAGCTCTCCATTCAGAATGCGGACTTGACATCTAACTGAAATATAGGCCACCCATTCTCTTTGCAATAGCTAACGGTAGCCTTATTGTATCAAGTCGTGCAACAGAGCAAATGTTTCAGAATAGTCTACTCCCCATATTTGTGCATAGCCTTTCACAACCGGTCGGCTTTGTGTTTATTGATAGAACCATCGGGATTAAGTTTTGTTCTAAACACCCACTTAACCCCAATCACATTCTTATCGGATGGTCTCGTCAACAAGCTCCCATGTGTGGTTTTTCGGATCATTGCAATCTCCTCTGCATTGCTGCAATCCACCTCGATCCTCATTCGCTTCCACAAAGTTAGATGGTTCAAGCACCGCCACATTGCTTCTTTCATAGATTTCAGCAAGTGACCTTGTGCCTCTTACGGTAAATCATCCATACTTGTCTTCCAATCCATCTATAACTTCATCAACCTCTACATCTTGGGTTGTTTTTCGAACCTTTGTTGTTCCGCACTCTTTCCTTCCATCCAATTCCACTCATCTTCCTCTAGAAAAATAACATCTCTCGCTCACAGTCACCTTCCTTGTCATGGGATGGAAAATCTGTAAGCCTTTGATTGAAGGCTATACCCAATAAAGATTCCAAGCTCTGCTTTCTTATCCAGTTGTCCCTCTTGACTTGGGAACATGAGTGTAACACAAACACCCAAAAACCTTCAAATTCTTCACAGAAGGTCTAACACCATGCCGACTTCAAAAGGTGTTGACTTCTCTAAGGCCTTTGTGGGCAATCTATTCAATAGAAACAACTGCATGTATTAGCTGCCTCGGCCCAAAACTTCTTAGGTAACTTCTTCTCCCGCATCATACATCTAGCCATCTCCATAATACTTGTGTTTTCCTCTCACCGACCCCATTCTCGTTGAGGTGAATAGGGAGCTTGAACTGCTGCACAATTCTGCTTGCTCACAATTCAACTTAAACTTGTGAGCAGTATACTCAGAACCATTATCAGATCTGAGCATTTTAATTTTCTTCCCACTCTGATTCTCAACTAAAGCTTTAAACTTCACAAACACATCAGCAACTTCAGACTTGACTCGCAGAAAATAAATCCAACTCATCCTAGTCATATCATCAGTGAAAGTAATAAAATACCTGCTACCATTTAGAGAAGACTCGGACATAGGTCCACATAGATCGTGTGAACTAATTGCAGCTTTTCACATGCTCTCCAGCCTCCTCCTTTGAAAGGAAATCTGGCTTGCTTGCCAAGAAGACAAGTTCTGCACTGTGGAAATTCCTCCTCCAAACTTGGCAAGTCATCTGCCAAGCTATTTTTTCTGCATAAACGACATGCTCTTCCTGTGAACATGCCCAAGTCTTTTATGCCATAGCTCTGCATTTTCTTCTTTGCACTTTAAAGCCATTTGTTGCATCTCTTGTGGCTTGAACATGAAACTCTTGTCCTTCATTGGGATTCTTAGCACTTCTTTGCTATCGCATTATTAATAAGACATTCATTCCCTTCGAACTTCACTTTATAGCCCCTCTCAACTAATTGACCAACACTTAACAGATTCTGGTCAATATTTGGCACAAAGAGAACATCATTGATCAGCTTCATCTCCCGATTTCCTTCAATAGCAACTATACCCTTCCCTTGCACTTCGATATCTTTGTCCATTGCCAATTCGACTGGACTCCGACCGACTTATTTAGACTTCTAAACAGCTTCAAATTGCCAGTCATATGATTGGTACAGCCACTATCCACCAGCCATGCGTCCTTCTCAACAAAAGATTCAGAAAAGGAAGCTACAAACAAGTGCTCTTCCTCAGTTTCATTCACTGCTACCTGTGCTTTTCATGCTTGCTGGTAATTTTTTTCTTTGCAGATGGCTTCCATGTGACCCAACTTGTGACATCTTCTGCATCTAGCATCAGGCTTTCTCCAACATCTAAAAAACTGATGATTAGTTCCACCACAGTATTGACAAGGCTTTTTGTTCATCTTCCATTTGCTAGACCCACAGAATTTCCTTCTTTTGCTACAAACTTGGAGTCACCAACATTTTCTCTGGACTGAATCCATTTCTTCCCTTTGCCTCCATCATTGGACTTCACTCTAGCTTGTATAGCACCCTCAACAAACTCTTCTCTTCTCATCAGTCTTCTGTGCTCCTGTGCCTGCAGAGCATTTAACAATTCTGCAAGCTTTATATCAGCCAAGTCTCTTGTATTTTCCAGAGAAGCTATGGTGGCTTCGAACTTCTCTGGAAGAGACACCGGGATCTTCTGAACAAGCCTTTCATCCTTCAAGTTAGTCCCTAAAACTCTGATTTTTTCAGCTATCCCAAACAGCCTATCAGAGTACTCCTTCACTGACTCTGAATCCTTCATCTGCTGTCTCTCAAACTCCCTCAAGAGATTCATCACCTTCATGCCTCTTATCTTCTCATCTCCCTCGTATTCATCCTTCAAGAAATCCCATATTGCCTTTGCAGAATCACATCTCATGATCCTTGTGAAGATAGTGGGTGAAACAAGAAGCATACGAGGCAAGACTTTGCCTTAGCCTTCCTTGTGATTCTCTCTTTATGGTACTTTATCTGATTTAAGGTCAGATTATTTGGAAGTGGATCAACCTCATAATCATCATCCACAGCCTCCCATAGATCATGACCCTCCAAGAATGCCGTCATCTTGACAGCCCATGCCTGATAATTTTCCCCAGTAAAGATTGGAGCAGCCATTGCAGAGAATCCACTCGATCCTGCCTCCATCAGCTTTTTCTTTGCAGATTGGAAGCAATCTTCACTCACTTACCCTCACTTCACAGTCCCTTAAGATCCCTCAGATGCTCTGATACCAATGTTATAACTCATGAAACAACAATCAAAACAGAAAACATCTCTGTTGATCGAGGGAGAGAAAGGATGAAAAACAGAGCATAGCACTTCATACGTCTTGTGCAAAAAAAAAAAAAAACTGTCGAGTACCACAACTAAAAATAAAGTAGAAACTGCTCACGTACGTGCAACACATAACTGCACACAAACGTGCTATTAACTTCCTATAAAATAACAAAAACACTTAATGCGTAACTAAATGAACTTGGCTGTTTTTTAATAAAAAAACAGAGGAAAACAGCAACGACGGAAAACAGCAGCACTGAGATAAATCCAACGTATATGGCACCAGTGACCATGTTGTAGACGCCGGTGAATATCAGGGTCGTGCCAAGGTTGAGGTCCTTGGCCAGCGTCAAGGCCAGGACTATGGGGATGTAAGTGCCTAAGTCGCCCATGGCTCCATTGATCTACCCCCATTTCAAGCGGATGGCCAAGTTGGTCCCGAGCTTTCGGAGCATGCCGGACGGTGTGAACCCGGGTTTCTTTGGATCGTTAGTGTTCGAAGGGTCCTCCATGGCTTTGACTCGGTGCTGTACTGCGTAGCACCGAAGAGGAAGAGAGAATACGATGCTCTTCTGCGGTCGAATGGATTGAAAAGCGTCTCTCCTTTTTACCTCTGCGAGAGAGAGAGGACGTTGTCGTTGGGAGTGGCTAAACGTGTGCCAGTGGCTGGGATCTCAGGCGTTTAGAAGAAAGCAGAATCACATGCAGGTGTAACTATTTTTTTTTTTTTGGCTATACATTTTATCGGCAACTTCATTATTTCAGAAACGCGCCCTAGACAGAATCAATCATAGTGTAAAAAACCATACGATAATGGAAAATTTGAGTTTTCTACTGTTTCCAGCACGAGTTGGCAGATTCCTGAAACTTGATTTGCTTTATCTAATAAGCTCGGTCTACGCGAACATCCAAAAACGTTTTAGAAAAAAAACGGGTCAATACCATGTGAAAAGAAAGAGAATCGCATTGCAATAGACTGGAGATTCGAGGCCTTTTTGAACGCCTTCACACAAAGAGATATCTTCCATCTGCAATAAACTTAATACGCAAGGATCACGGTGCCCATGAACTAGAACAAAAATCTTGTCATCCTGTAATCAGAGGAAGAGGACCAGATATATTATGAATTACTGGAAACGATGAGAAATTTGGAGTAAAAAGATTGAACCTGAATATCTATAGACATCTAACTCGACCATGCGAAGAAAACTTGCATAATTAGTTCCCTATGAACTAGAACACCGTCTTAGGAGTCAGCATCATGATAAAGCGTTAAATGCGTGGAGCAATGACATCAAGCATATTCCACAGGACGATTGAATTAATGGATGTGAGTAGTGTCAATAATGACAAAGGATGAACTAGAATATGAAACAGAATATGACAGTAGAATAGATGAGAACATATGCGGATCCGTGTCGTTAGCTACTTAGCTCTACTTTGTAAGGACATTCTCCGCTATGACATACTCGATTGCCATGAACCCTCCATGGTAATAACTATCACGCAAGGGGCTGAAGGCATGTACATCAAACACTGCATCTTGTGTTATGAGTTCATGTTCGAGATTAATGTTTTTATTTTATGAGGTTACTACTTTTCATAGATATTCTGGGTTTACTAGGTGCACACCGTTACTTTTTTTCCCGCATCAATACTAGAAAGTTTTGAGAGAACATTCATATGTTACTAATAGGTGATTGGCGGTCAAGTTTTGATACTACAGGGACTAACTAGAACTCAGATCAACGCCTTATACTTGTACGGTGGCGCATACTTTTGTATGCTATGTGGTCCATGTAACTGTTTTTGCTTATATAAGCAGGTGGTTATATGGTTTCCAGCGATGCCTCTCAGGCCTTTCGCTGTTAGATTGAAAAATCACAACCGTCTATATTAAGAGATCCGTTGAAGTTGAAATCTATTATATTTCGATTCAATGGTGAAATATTATATGGGCACAATACTTTTCGAAAACCATTAAATCATCTCATACAGATGATGTATTTTGCAATTAATTTTTTTTTAACATTTAACTATATCTATTTCAATGGCAATAGTGATGACTTGTGTAACTAATAACTCACATGGCTCGTGGATAGCTATATAACTTTTCCACTATAGAAGTCACGTTTGTCACTATTCATTTGGTAATTGCTTTATTTCTAAGGGTTAATACCCTGAAAAACCCCAAACTGGTACACCTGTGACAAATTTACCTCAAACTATTTTTTTGACCACCAAAAGCTCCAAACTGGTATATCTTTGACAAATTTACCCCAAACCGATACACTTGTGACAAATTTACCCTCTAATAATTTTCGTTAAATTTTATTGTCAAATTATTAATTTAAATGACACGTGACATTTAACTAGTGTACCAATTTGGGATTTTGTACTCCGTTCGTCACAGTTTACAATTTTTGTGATTTTTGGCGATATTAATTCAATTTAGTAAATGGTATATTTGTCACAAATTTACCAGTTCGGGAGTTTTTGCGATCAAATAAATTAGTTTTAGGTAAATTTGTTATAAATATACCAGTTTAAGGTTTTTTATTGTCAGTCGAGGTAAATTTGTCATAGGTGTACCAGTTTGGGGTTTTTCATGGTCAAAAAAATAGTTTGGGGTAAATTTGTCACAGGTGTACCAGTTTGGGGTTTTTCAGGATATTAACCCTATTTCTAAAAAAGTAAACTTTTTGATTACTTGGCATTTTCTATTTCATGGTTTCACATTGGGAAAAATGTCAAAAAAGTCTTAAACATTTTGCATTGGTGCCAATTTAGTCTTAAACCTTTTATTAGATCCAATTTAGTTCTAAACCTTTTGATTTGATACCACTTCAGTCTTTTTGGCTAATTTTGGTCGAATTTTGCTAACATAGATATTAGTCGATTGATATAACATGGATAACTTTTAATAATTTTTTCAAATTTTTTATTTTCTTTTTCCATTTTTTTCTTCCTTCTCCTCCTCCTTTCTCATGCCGATCACTAGACCTCAGTGACAGACCAAAGGTGACGCCCGACAAGGCTTGAGCCCTTGCCAGAGGCTGCAAGGGCAGCCTTGCTCTGGGCAAGCAAGGGTCAAGCCTTGCTAGCCATGGGTGAGGCCTGAGTTCGTTGGCTATTAGCAAAGCTTGAGCCCTTGACAAAGGCTGTGAGGTCACACCTATGAAGGCTCAAGTCCTCACCAATGGCCAGTCGAAGGCGAGCCTTATGATCTCTAATGAGGGCTCGAGCCTCGCTAGTGGCCAACAAGGCTCACCGGTCGTCGCAGGAGAAGAAGGAAAAAAAGAAAAATAAAATCAAAATG
Organism: Eucalyptus sp. ANBG9806169; assembly: GCA_014182395.1. Classification (NCBI taxonomy): domain Eukaryota; kingdom Viridiplantae; phylum Streptophyta; class Magnoliopsida; order Myrtales; family Myrtaceae; genus Eucalyptus; species Eucalyptus sp. ANBG9806169. The sequence continues at coordinate 44,452,843 of CM024575.1, forward strand.
CGAAAAAAAATATTAAAACATTTTAAAAGTTGTCCATGTTAGTGCCATGCCACATCAACCGATCGACATCCACGTTAGCATAATTGGGTCAAAATTAGCCCAAATGACTGAATTGGTACTAAGTCAAAATGTTTAAGACTAAAATTGGCATCAAATCAAAAAGTTTGTGACTAAATTAGCATCAATAAAAGGTTTATGACTAAATTGAGGTCGGCTAGAAACTAAATGAGACAAGAAAAGCTTGTCTCATATCCTACACAACCAGAAATTCTAAATTCGGGGATTTAATTACGTTAAAATTTCTATTAATGCCTTTTCGGTATCTTTAACTTGGAATATTGTTATGTAAGTGATTATGCATTACTTTTACTAATTATGATCCTAAAGATATTAAAAACCACTAAGTATTCATGCATATGTTTTTGTGGGTTTGTTTTCTTTAATTTTTAAACTAGTCCTAATCTAGAAAAGAAATTAACAATTAATATATTTAAGTGAAGTGCGATAAAGAAACACTTAAGTATTGGAATGACTTTAAAGTAAATACAGAAAAGAAAACCTTATACAAATTGAGCACATAATATATATGGCCATGTTATAAGCCTCAGGGCATGATGCCTCCATGAGCTAAATTCGAATTAAGTTCAACTTCATTTCCAAGATAAAAGTCGACTAAGGCTAAACCATATGCAAACTAATTAAATGAAACTAAGCTAAATCAAGTGCTAAAGCTTAAAAATCTAATACTATTTCGAAACATTTTCTAATATTTTTTAATCTGCGAAAATTTTCTATTATTTACTTCTATTAAATAAAACAGATTTTTTAAAAATTATTTAATTTCGAAAATGGGGACTCGGGCATTCCGAAAGTGGACAAAATCTGGTTTTGTGGGCCTCGGACCTAGGCTAACAAAAGATCTAAAAGAGAGAACGGGCTTATGTGCAAATCCCAACTCGGCCACTCAGCACCTCAAAAATTGAACTAAGCCCACTCCAAACTGGACCCACTAAAAACCACATAAACCCAAGCACACTCCTATTTGAGCTCAAAATCCATTCGGTCTAATTTAAACCATACTCATCAAGCCCAGATTCTGCCCCCGGCCATTGTTGGCCTTCGCCGAATCACGGACACCACCGGACAATCCACTCACCACCATCTTGACATGCCGCCAGAAAAAAACTTCACCTCCGACGACTACCATCACGCCAGCAACTCAAACACTGAACCAATGTCAACGCTCACCTATCAATCACCACACCTCATCACTGCTGCCTACGTTCATATACCACGTGGCTCCTGTGCTGTCGACTACCATTTCGACCACCAGCCGTCCATCGCTCGCACATACAGCCACAACACAACCAAAACAAATAGAGAGAAGGGACGGGAAGAACAAAGCAGCATTGAACACCCCATGGAAATGTGGCGTGCAGAACCGAGAAGCACCGAGATACATGGGTTATTCTCGGTTTCGGATTCGGATTTTATGAAAGAAGTTTCCGGTTGTGATTCAAACATGTGGTCAACACTTTAGTATACTAATTTAAGCAACTCTTTCACGAAACATGTATCACAACTTCATCGAGGCATTTCATCGAATAGGTTATGCGCAGCTGGTTATGTAGCAGGACATGGCCATTTTCAGAATCGGAACTCGGGTCTAAACCCAAACTGACACGGTAAATGCTCGACCCCAAAGGAATCGACTCGGTTGGACACAAAACGGGTAGGAACCCAAAGAAACGAGCTCAGCCCATCCTTAACCGAAACAGGGCCGAGCAACAGGGGATCGGGAGAGAGGAGATCGTGCGAGGGACGCTGTCTACAGGTGGTTGTCGTGCGGCGACGGTGGAGGTGGCTGGTTGGGCAAGACGAAGGAGGTGGGCGTGGGGTTCCGAGGGGAAAAAAAACTCAGAGAGCTATCTTCGCCTTTCTCTTCCCCTCCCCTTTTGTGTCCGTAAGAGACTCCTCACGAAAGAGCCCTCTTGAATATAAAGGTGGGATCTTGTTAATGCCCGTTTTCTTCATATTTCCTTTCTTTTCAATTTTACAAAATGTGGTGGGTACTCCCTTTTAGCCGCCACCTTTATTAATTGATTAGATCTTGCGGTGTCAAGTACCGTGCTCCAAATGGTCAACCGGCTTCATAGGCTGAAATTTTTTTAATTTGGACCGAGGTACTTAAATTTCATTGTCCCTAAATTGGATGTCTAAAAAAAAAAATTAAAACTAGTGAAATTCCAATAATTTTTAGAAGGTTGATTCTTTGATTTGACCAAAAAGTCAGCCTTGGGCCAATTTTAAGAAAATTTGAAATCTAAAGGTCTAATTTTATATGTTTATGTTAAATCGACACCTATATGGAATGGAAATACTAAGGACACCTAGCTAATCTTTTGGTCAAGAAATGAGACTTGCTACGATCGGGAATCTTGAATCTCGAATGCTCAAAACTTGACCATCAAGAAAATTCAAGTGTCAACAAAATTCAATGGCTACATAAAATAGATTGGTTTGATTCGAGTGAAATCAAATCTATACTTGTTGTATGTTAGTGCATTGGGCAGATGATAGAATAAATATTACTTTCACTTTAAAAGAAGTACATCCCAATGCCAAAATTTGATACTAGTGGACACATAAATGACAAAATTTCCAAAAGATACACTTAAGTATTAGTTTTTTTTTTTTTTTTTAATTGGACACTTAAGTGCCAACTTCAACAAGGTTTACTAGAAATCCAATGTGGCGTTATTTTAATAATACAACTGGTTTAAATGAATGCCAAAAATCTGACGTGGCTCGCTAGAAATTTGATGTAACTTGCCAGAAATCCGACATGGCTCGCTATTGGCACTTAAGAATTCTATTTTTCTTCAATTTTGGTATTTAAGTGTACCTTTTGGAAGTTTTAGCACTTAAAGTGTCCACACCTCCTTTCACTTTGCTTAGTTCGTTACATTAATTCAAATACGCCTTGTGTTTAGATGTGAAGTTATAATTCACTCAAAGCTAAGTGCATTGGCATTTGCTCTGCTATGAAAGCTTAACTCTAAGCTGTTCTTTAGGGGCTTCAATTTGCTTAAGCTAAACTACCGTAGAGTCATACTCGAGATGGATTCCACTTTAGTTATGTCCTTAATACGTGTTTCACGAATACTTTTCCAACAACGAAATATCTTTTGGCGAAAGTCATTTTTCAGTTTTTAATTAGATGAGATAGGTTCTGCCCATCACTAGAAAATGGGAAATCAACAACTTCAATTCAAATAGAAATCTACAAACACAAATAGTGTTGGAAGTTAGACAAGGTTCGAAGAGTACAATTATTACAAGCGAAACAGACATAGGCAAATTTTGCCGGAATTTAATTGACAACAAAGTTTGAGAATACAAAGATATTACACAAGAATTTAGTCTACAACGTAACACCAAGGCTAGAGATACACGTCGAAATTTAATCGACGGCACGGATTTGGAATTATGACTAAGAAACACGTCATGATTTAATTAACGATGTGAGCATGGAAAATGAAAGTACAATGTAGGAAAGTAAAGACAACTAAAAGATAGTAAATTTGTGTGTTTTGTGTGGGAACGGCCCCCAAAGAGTACAATATGGCTATTTAAAGCCTACAATCAACTGTTATCAATAGAGGTTACAAAAAGAAGTTACAAAAGGAGGTTATAAAGTGAAGGTACAGAGGGAGGTTACAAATAAAGGTTACGCATGGTTATGTTGACTCTATTATCTTGACAGTTGCTTTATTCCGCTATGTCAACAGTTAATTCTTTAATGGTTGCATTCGAGATTATCGACTCCACTTTTTATATTCCTTCAAACTATCGATTCTTCAAGTTATCACATGTCAATAATAAGAAAAAATAAGATATTTTTTGTGCAAACAAATGTCTCATTTAAAAGAATTTTTTTAAATTAGGTAATTATGAGTCATCATGTGCCCTTTTATCATTGACAAATTTGATTTTTTCCTATTGAGTTTTATCTTGGTTAAATTCATCATATGGCTTATATCTTTCACCAAAAGTCACATTTTGTGTAAAGTCTTCATCTGGGCCTCCATCTTTGTCCTTCAGTAGTTGCTCATACTTCAATATTCTCATTACCAATTGGAATAAATCAACAAAATTTTGACCTTTGAATTTTTCTCCAAGATTGAATTTCAATTCACTAAAAGCCAAATTTCTCAATTCTTTCTCTAGGAGTGTAAGTAATGCATCTAGTCCTAGCTCTCTTGAATCTAGCCACAAACTTATCTACCAATTCATTGTTTTGCTGCTTGATACAAACCAAATCTACATATATATCATGGATGAACCTACATAATTGGGTATGGAACTGTGTTTCCATTTGCTCTCAAGTATGAACAGAATTGGCCGCCAAAGTAGTCAAGTAAAAGCAGTCTTGGATAGTGATAGAAAAACAATCTCAACTTCCAACAATTAGCCTGAGAAGCCTCTCCATATTGCACGGCAAATCGACTAACCTGTTCAATTGTCGATTGATTGCCCTCATTGGATAATAGGTAGAAGTCACATGAAACCTTTGAGATAAGGGATTGTATCCATCCAATTTGGATACAGCTTTCTATGTACATACTTGACCTTCTCAACATCATAGCTTAGGCATTGGATTGCTTGATCCACTAATAACTAGACTTGCTGAGGGTATTGATTGAGGATTACTTGACCAAGCTGCCCCTTAGGTAACTGTGGCACTCTAACCTGATTGTTAATTGCTACATTAGAATTTGGGGAACATATGCTGGATTAGGCACAACCATCACTTCCACTATGGGTCTTTGACTATCCTATCCCTTAGGCGGAAACAGTTGTCTTCCTTCAGTCTTTAGATGAAGAGGTATCGGGGCTGCAATAAATCACCGACCTACGAATCATCATTTAGAAATTTGTAAAGATGTTACCTCAACATTGAGTGGAAGGAAAAATCCCATGGGCAGTGGAAGCTCGTCATGTATTTGTTAAAAGAATTCTAGGCTAGAGAAGCTCATCGCATTATGATTGAGAGGACAGCTCCACTAAGGAAGATTGTTATGCAAAAAAGGTCATGGGCTGCAAAAGCTCGCCGTACATGTAATTTGTCAGAGAAATTTTGAGATGGTATATGTACATCTAACAGAATATGTCAAAGATCCAGTAGTAAAAGCATACTTGGCACAATCAATATGAGGAAGTTATAAAAATTTGTTTGATTTTGTTATTGAAAACTTAAAATGTCATTTAGTAGCCATGAAATTTTCATCCAACTTTAGAAAAGGTCATTAATTGTCAAGTTCCTTTAAAGGACAGTTTGAATAAGTTGATTTGGGTTTACTCAGGAGAATTTGTTAAACATGCTAAATTGGAGCATCTTAATTAGAAAGGTCTTCTTATGATCACTTGCAAAGGGCTTTTGCTCCCATCCATTGATGTGGAAAATTAGCCTCAAACATTCGAAATATCTCACATAACCTATAACAGAGATTTTTGGAAACATTTGTAGTAAATACATTTTGGTCAATCTGAAAGCTCATTTCAAAGGACTATAATGTAAATTTGGTCATGGACTTATATAAAGGGTAGTTACTTTGAGGCCAAAAAAGAATATTAAATTCAATACCATCATTAGGTCTACAAGTTAAAAACCTCGAAAATAAGAGATGAAATGGTATTTTGGTTTATAAGGTAGCAAAATCTCCTTATAAAATAATCTAGTTTGGTAGTTATATGATAGATGCATATTGTGTCCAAATTAGGTGAGTTGAAATGAAGGGTGCCCTACCACTATCAATAATGAATGAGCTACTAGATAAAAGGTTAAAAAGTTTGGTAGAACGAGAAGTTTATGCAGATTTATGAGGACCATAAAAAGGTGAACAACTTAGTAGAGCCATGATTACTAATATGCTTGAAAGGACTACGGATTCAAGAACAGTGTGCCATGAACGCGCTTACAACATTTCATCTAAATCGGACTACGGATCAACCTCCAATACCAGCTTGATATAAATTAGATTTTGCCTCAAATCCCAAATTTTCTACTTTCTCTATCTCTCTTGTTTCTGCATCTCAACTAATGTTCTTTGCGGCTACCTCTTAAAAGATAGTGATAAACCTTATTTCTTCATATGACTTATCATATGGGCTCAAGCCTTTTGAAGGTTGCAATTCATTGAGCTTCCTTCACATGAGAGTGAACCTAACCAACAAATCTCCCCCTTACGATAATATGGAGGGATTTACGATCCTGCTATCAATCAGAAATGTTCAAGCTTCTCCCTTGATAGAGTCTTTGTCCTCATATTTGAACCATTATGGTTCATATCAATTTTCTCAAGTTCCAACAACTTCTCATCTAGAGCATCCCTTATCTAATGATATTTAACATCATTGCGTTTTGATCTAGAATGAAAAGATGAATTCTTACCAAGATGAATCACGCTTTGATTGTCATAAAAGAATGTGTACGTCTTTTGCCTGAACCCAAGGTCTTCGAAGAACTTCTTCGGCCATAGCATCTCTTTACTAGTTTCAGTCACAACAATAAATTTAGTTTCGATTGTAGAAGGTGTAACACACTTTTGCAATCTTGACTTCCATGACACAGCCTCACCTACAAATTAAATCAAATAACCAAAAGTAGATTTATGAGTATTAATATCTCATGTCAAGTCAAAATCTATATATCCAATTAACTCAAGTTTCCCAGTCCTGAAACTGAGTTTCAAACTAGAAGTTCCCCGAAGATACCCTATAATCCAATTTAATGCATTACAGTGCTCTCTACCTGGATTTGATAAATGACGACTAACAACACCAACTACGTGTGCTAAGTCTAACCAAGTACATATCATCACATACATCAAGCTTCCTATAGCTAAAGTATATGAAACACTTTCTATGTCTTTCTTCTCTTTATTAGTATTAAGACTTTGCCCCTTATTCAACTTAAATAGGCAACAAGAGGAGTACTAACTACTTCAACCTTGTTCATGTAAAATTTCTGAAGAATCTTCTTCATGAACTTCTATTGTAATAAGAACAATTTCTTAGCATCTCTCTTTTGGGTAATTCTTATACCAAGAATCTGCTTCATTACACCCAAGGCTTTCATAGCAAAAGACTTGCTCAATTGTTTTCAACAATTCAATTCTTGAAGCATTCCTACCAAGTGAAAAATGTGATGAAATTGAAACTGAAATCAGATAAATGTGTAACATTTGAACAATACGTAGTACTCGAATTGAACAGATATTTTATCATCCAAAATAAACCCAACATTCATTTCATCAATTTAGTAGGCAACACGAGATAATTATTTCAGTGGTGGGATTTATGCAATGACATACATTCAATTTAATAATCAATGTTTAGGCAATGGCCTATATTCAATTTTTACTTTTAGTAAGCAGTTCAATTCCATACATGAAGTGATATTGTATTTGTTCGTGTAAACAATTATCTAGATATAGTTGTAACCTTTTTTTATGTAAAAACCATTTTTTTTTTAAAATCTCAAAGGTTTATTGATTGATGTGGGACAAGTTGCGAACAGTTTCCTAGAATGAATTGATCAACAAATGAATAGAGTTTAGCACGACATTCATCAAAGTGAATAGATGTATGTTGGCCTACTACAAGCAAGAGCTATGGACAATCTAGCATAAATTATGTTGAAAAGGATTTTTCATAGTAGTGCCACAGGTTTTAATTACAGATACACGTGAAGAGTAGATGTTGAAAATGCATTTGTCCAAGTTTTTAAGTTAGCTTTGGAATTGTTCTTGTCAATCCTCCAAAACCTCTACTAAAATTCACTACTCAATTCCAGAAATTCCCTACTCGGTCATTTCCCAAACTCCTCGCGTAGCTTGTGCTTCACACTACTTTACCCTTTCGTTTTAGCATGCGGCAATGTAATCGTGGTGTCCTACTTGCTTCACCTTCCCATTACATTCCCCCGATGATTCCATTTTATTAATGGAAAAGCAAGTCAAGTCAAGTCATGCTGGACTTCTGATGGGTTTTTTATTGGGAGAAGTGCCAAAAAAGTCCTAAACCTTTTGTGTTTGTGTCGTTTAGTCATAAACCTTTTTTTTGTACCAATTTAGTCCTAAACATTTTTACTAGTGCCGATTTAGTCCTTTTGACAGATTTGCTGACCGAACGACGGCCGGGCCGTGGACAATTTTTAATATTTTTTAATATTTTTTATTCTTTATTCTTTTTTTCTTTTTTTTTTTTTTTTTCTTCTCTCCTCCTCCCCCTCGCCGCCGGCCGGACCACGGCAATCGGCCCGGAGGAGACGGCCGGCCACCTCGCCGGCACCGCCAGGCCGCGATCCGGCAAGGCTCGACCTCGCCGAATCGCGGCCCGGGCAGCGCCGCAAAGCTCGACCTCGCCAACCCGGCACGAGGCCGCGATTCGACGAGGTCAAGCCCGCCGGCCATGGGCGAGGCTCGACCCTCGCCAGATCTGGCGCAAGGCGACCTTCCGCCGAGCCGGGGAGGCCGCCGCACCGGATCCGGCGAGGGTCGAGCCTTGCCCATGGCCGACAAGGCTCAACCTTGCCGATCGCGGCTTGGGCGACGCCGGCGAGGGCAAGGGGGCTCGCCCTCGTGGCCACGGCGGCGAGGTGGCCGGCGAGCCTCGCCGGCCATCGCCCTAGTCGGTCATCGTGGTCCGGCCAAGCCGAAGGGAGGAGGAGAGAAGAAAATAGAAAATAGAAAAAATATTTAAAAATATTTAAAATTGTCCACGTCGCCGGCCGACGTCCAATCAGCAAAATCCGGCCAAAAGGACTGAATCGACACTAAATAGAAAGGTTTATGACTAAATTTGCACCAAAAAAAGGTTTAGGACTAAATTGGCACAAACACAAAAGGTTTAGGACTTTTTTGGCACTTCTCCCGTTTTTTTATTTGATAGGCCAAGTTAAGCCTATCTGCCCATGTTGGGCCAAACCCAGCCCATAAGAAAATGGCCCATAAGAGAAAAGGGCAGTTATTTTCTAAGTGAAAATAATTGCAATATATAAAAATAAAAAGTAAATGGGAGAACGTTACCTATAGTGTTTCAGAGAGAAAATACATTTCTCCATCTTGTTCCCTTGAAATATTTTACTCCCTCTTGAAGAACGGAACTCCAAGCCTTCAAACAATTCCTCTGAGACTGCAACGGTACTTAATTTGTTGTAAGCAAGGTATGTCTCTCTCCGTGATATGTCTTCGATTTGTGTTACATGTTTCCCGGGCATGTTTCCGTGTTCGTTTTCGATATTCGATTATTCGAGTATCGGTTCGATTTTTAGGAATCTGTTTCCAATAATTTCAAAGTTCAGTCAAAGCACCTGTGTAGGTGGCATGCACCTTCCGCATAATGCTAATGAAATTATGCGTATAATAACCCATCATTCAAGCGCGTACAGTTGAAAAAGCAAGGACCGAGAGCATCTTTGTTGCAAGTGTCTTTTCTTTTCTACTTTTTTGTTATATATATATATATATAAGCAAGTAAGGTCAAGAAGCACCTGCATAGGTCCCCCGCAACTTCCGCATAATGCTGAGTTTGCGCATGCGGTGACTCAACATTCCTTAAGCACTCAGCAATCAGCATGCTGCTGCTGAGCTGCTGAGCATTACGTGTCTCCAAGTTCGACAAAAAACACAAAGAAAAGGTCAGGATTCTACGGAAAGTAAGCGTGCAATTATTGTCTTGTCGCATGCAATGATTGCGTGTTTCCGTGGCGTGCCTCACAGTGGTTCGATTAGCATGAAGTGTCTTGGACCATTGGATGACAAGAACTGAGCATTGTTCAAAGCACGCATATTAGATGATATTGTGTATTGGTAATCCAACGTCGAAAGCTGAAAATCGGTGGAGATCCCAGGACTGTGTTGTTTGAGCACTCCTCAGGTAGTCAACGACTCCTTGCTCTTTTCTGTTTCCTGCTTTGATTGCTCCATTTTCTCCTGATTAAGCAAGAGGTGTGAGAGTTCTTTTACTTTCGTTTGAATTAACCGAGAAATGAGAGACACTAGTGCAATTCGCAGGTCTGGATTATGAAATCTGGCTTTCTTTTAAGGCTTTGCTCGACCAATCTCCTATTTTGAAACAGAACAAGGATCTCTTCGGTCAATCACTACATGATGTACATCCAAACACGAAGAAGGAAATTGAAATCTCCCTTCTCTTCTTTTCTCTCCAATTCATTTCTTTTCTTTTCACTTCATTTCCCTCTCAACTTAAATTGCCCAACAAATTGGAAAAGAAGAGAACCCACCCATTCAGAAGATACGAATTCCGAGGGGTCTTCCTCATTGATCCCTCTGTATGTAGGAGATTACAGAGGGGGAGACGAACAACAGAAAGGGAAAGCCTACGAAGTGTTCTTGAGCTTTCGAGGGAAAGACACCCGTACAAGCTTCACCGATCATCTCTATCATAACCTTAACCATGCAGGAATTCACGTGTTCAGAGACAACAATGAGCTCCGTATTGGTGAGGAGATTGGTTTGGAGCTTCTCTATAGTATTACGCAATCTAAGATCTCGATCCCGATTATCTCGAAGAACTATGCTTCTAGCAAATGGTGCCTTCGTGAGCTAGCTCAAATGTGGAAGTGCAAGAGAAGCGAAGGGCAAATAGTGTTGCCCATATTTTACAAAGTGAAAGCCTCACAGGTGCGCCATCTTAGAGGGAGATTCGGAGATGCTATCAACGAACATAAAAAGAATATTTCCGAGGTGGTTGTTAAGGAATGGGAAGAAGCGCTCAAAGAAGTTGGTTCTTTGAAAGGATGGGAATCTAAGAAAATTGCTAATGGGTACATTATTCTCAACCAAATCGTTGTTTAATTTCTCATAAATAGATCTTTTTTTGAAAAATATTTATATATCCCTACCTATGCCATAATTCATCGTTATTTGACAGGCATGAAGGAGCATTGGTCAAAATTGTTGTCACAAAAGTTATGAGCGAGTTAAAAAGAAAGTTTCAGTTGATCGTTCCCCAACAATCGGTTGGGATTGATGATCGTATTGAACACATTATGAACTTGATAAATGCAAAATTCAATGATACACAAATTATTGGAATATATGGAATGGGTGGTGTTGGTAAGACGACTCTTGCGAAAGCGTTATACAACAAGCTCTCCGATCAGTTCGAGTATCATAACTTCATGGCAAATTGTCGGGAAACATATCAGTGCGAGGGCATTAAATGCCTACAAAAGCAGCTCATATCTGGCCTTGGAAGTTCGTGTGATGTGTCTAACGTGGATGAGGGAATCAATCTCATCAAATCTCGATTTGCACATAAGAAAGCCCTCATTTTTCTTGATGATATAGATGATAATGCTCACTTGAAATATTTGGTCGACCGTGATTGGTTTAAAGTAGGAAGTATAGTCATCATAACAACTAGAAACAAGGATGCTCTTGATGAGGTTGGGGCAAACCACATGTACCAACTCAACGAGTTGTCTTTGGAGCAATCATTGATTTTATTTAGTAGACATGCATTTCAAGAGGATTCTCCTCTGAGTGATTATAAGGTTATCTCTCATGATATCGTATTTATTACTGGGGGGCTTCCCTTAGCTCTTGAAGTTATAAGTTCATTTTTACGTGGAAAGAGAAGAGAAGTATGGAATGATACATTAAAAAAATTAAAGAAAGAGCCTCATGAGAAAGTGCAAGGAACATTCAAGATAAGCTACGGAGCATTAGATTATCAAGAGAAACAGATATTTTTGGATATTGCATGCTTTTTTATTGGATCATCTCCACAAAATCCAATTTATATGTGGGATGCCTGTGATTTTTACGCATGGAGAGGGATGGAAGTGTTGAGCCTTCAGTCCCTAATTAAAATTAGCGAAGGTGGCATGCTATGGATGCATGATCAACTTAGAGATTTTGCAAGGAGTCTAGAAAATTCACGAGAGCCCCAAGAACGTAGCAGATTATGGATCTATGAGGAAGCGTTGGATGTGCTCGTTAGCAACAAGGTAAGAGTTTTCTTTACCTATCTAAGTCAATGACAATGGGTCTATCTTCCCTTTCTTGTTTGAATAAAAATAATCATCAGTCTTGAATTCAAAAAAAATTGCTGCTTCTACTAACAAAAGAGCTTTTGATTAGTTGTTGTTTTTGTCTAATTCTAGAAAACAATTGAGGATCAATTTCTTGTTTTATATATATAGTAGTATTGTGATGAGGATACTCTCTTGTTGATAACTTCAATACAACAACAAAACTGCAAAAGCAGAATGTTTGACCGAGTACGTTTAGAGAAAACCTGACACCTTACAAATTGGCCATGCTTTTCCTACATATTTGTTTGATGCACGTATTTGATGTTTAGATTCGTCTTTTAGTTTCTTGTGAGGTCTTTCTTCTTTTTTTCTTTCACTAAGTATTGACTTCTTATGAATTGTTTGGTATTATATATGAGATCTCCATTGGTCGACGATTTAGCTATCTCGGGCCCTCTATTCTTTAAGTTGGGTTAAGTGTACCCCCTAAGTATTATTGGTTGTGCAACTTAGTCCGCCATCTATTTTTGTTTTTGCTCAATGTGTCCTCTAACTTTGACTTTTTTTTGCAACGAGCCCTTTTTGGTCAATCATTAATTGACACCGTTTTGTGATTTGGTGTTCGTATTTATTTATTATTTATGAGCAACCTTGTAATATTAACGCTTTAAACATATATTACTTTCGTTGTATAGACTTTTCATAATAGTGGGTGGCTTTTTTTTTAAAATTAATCTGCTAATACCTTTTCTTTTTGTTATTATAGATGATTTTTCTATTATTTATATGTTAAATATAGGCTATTATAATACTTATTGGTTTATTGTAAGCTTTTAGTGATCATCTTATTTAGTAAAGATTTAGTAAATATTTATATCATCGTTTATTTTTGTGAAACAAAAACTAGTTTGGGGTAAATGTAACACAAATATACTAGATTGAAATTTTTTGTGACATAGAAATTAGTACGGGGTAAATGTGGAACCAGTCTACCAGTTTGCGATTTTTGTTATTTTTGATAGAAATAAATATGGTTTTGAATTTTGTGTGATGGTAAATTTTTATTATTAGCATGAAAGTTAAGAGGTAATCCACTAAAGCAATTATAACATATGGACGATTTGTACAAGCATCAAACAAACAATGTGCAAACGTCACGAGTATTGTTAGTTAAAGAAAAACTACATATAAACATTGGGATGCAAAACATAATGAAATAACATAACTATTGAGAAAAATGCTACCAATGCTTTCAACGAGCATCATTTTGCACGAAGGAAAATGTAATAAACTGAATAGAACAATGCTGCGAAGTGAAAAAAAAAAAGAAGGTATCTATAAAGTCTTTGACAAAAATAAAATGAATATACAAGAAACTTTAAATGTAAAAACAAAATCACGACTCATCAAGAAGAATTAAAGTTTGAAGGAGAAGTCGAAACAACCAAACAAATCCATATTATTGACTCTCATGATTTGCAATCATTGTGCGATTCATCGTCTAAAACAAAAAACGAATTTGGACTCCTAAAATATTAGGTTACAACAAAAGAAAATGTAAAAGACTCGAGTTCCTTAAGTATATAATTTTATCAGTCTACTACATGTCTAATCTGTTCATCTGGAAGATCTCATTAATCTATTGGAAAATTAATATAATTTTGTCAATCTCCATGTCTAATCTGTTCATATGGAAGATCTCATTAATCTATTGGAATATTAATCAAAATTTAGATGACCACTACTTCCCTGTAACAAATCACACGACAATTGACAAGGTAGCATCAAATATCAATAGTAATAAAAAGAAAATGAGAATCGTGTATACAACATTCGATATTATCAAATTTTCTTCCATGTACAATGAAAAACCCTCATCGAAAAAACACGTGATAAGAAATAAATGTAAAACATGTGTATCTTTTACGATGACATTCTCCTTTTCATTTTGATATTAAAAATTGCAAACAAAGTATATCCAAAAAAGTGGAGGGATTCTACAATTGAGATTCTTTAATTTTGATACTTATATCAATGGCAAAGTTTGATAGATGTATTTGGATAGTTAAAGTTGTATTGATTCACATATATATGATAGGAGTAAAGATAGTGTTATTTCACATATAAAGGGCATGAATTTTTATAGATATTAGTGTATCCATAAAGAGAGGCCTCTATTGTAGTTGCAAATGGATGCAAATTTTGGAAATTCAGAAGTTGGAAATTGCGAAGGGCTTGAGGTTCTCGTCTTTACATAGATTAGATAAATAATATGCAATCACAACCTTTCATTTCACAAATTTGAAAGGGAGAAGCCTATATGCCATAGTAGTATGACAGCAATTTGAAATTGACACGTTTTATCTTATATCAGTTGGTGTCATCTCATCATTCAAAACTTATGTTCCACAATGTTTCCAAATAGCAGGGCACTAGAAAGATTGAGGCCCTTTCTCTTGGCAAATGTGGTACGGGAAGAAGATACGCAGCTGAACAATTTAAAGAATTGACCAACTTGAGATTCTTTCAAGTGGATGGTGCAAATTTTACCGGAGATTTCCAAAGCTTACTTCCTAAATTAAGATGGCTTCAGTGGGAGGGTTGTCCCTCGAATTTCGTTGCGGCCAACTTTCATCTAAAGAAACTAGTTGTACTTGATCTGTCAAACAGTGCAATTTCGGAGGACTGGGGAGGATGGGTTCCCCTCAAGGTAAGATGTAAAGAAGGCATTGAAGTATTCTTTTCTAATATAACATTTTTTCCTTATACATATAATATTTGAAAATTCATTTTCATAATTAAACTAGCCATTTCTCTTTAATTTCACATTATTGAAAGAAAATATGGCACCCAATGAATGCATCTCTATTCCATTTGAATTTATCATCCACTTTTTGATAATAAAAGTTGCTTATGTCTAACCAGCAAATATCTCCTTTGAAATGTTATTTGAAAATAAATGCAATTAACAGTTCTCTTTTGCGATCGTGCTTAAAAAACATTTATCTGTTGGCGTGGTCAAACACTAATAAAAGAGACATTTAAAATTACATAAGACAACCGTGAACGAGTCAGGGAGCATAGGTATTTTTTGAGGAATTGGTAAAAGTCAAAAACACAAGGAGTAATGAAAAATCATATGTTGCAAAAGTCCAATTACACTAACATATCCTTTCTTTCTTCTAGATGGCAACCGAACTCAAAGTTCTCAACCTCACACGTTGTCTATCTTTGAAAAGAACTCCCAACTTGTCCACTTTTGTAAGACTGGAGATTTTGATTCTTGTACATTGTTACAATCTGGAAGAGATTCATCATTCTACTGGGGACATCAAGACACTTGTTTCCTTGGATGTTAGTTTTTGTAAAAAACTCAAGAAGCTACCGGAAGGAATAGGTAGAATGGTAGAATTGAGGAGGCTTGTTATAGAAGGCACCAGTATACAAGAAATTCCTATTTCAAGTGATTGTTTGATGAAGTTGGAGTACTTGTCTCTTTGTTGCAAACAAATTTCTCAACTTCCTAAATTCCTGGATTCCTTGGTATCGTTAACCCAATTAGACATATCTAGTTCATCAATTGAAGAATTACCTGAATCTATTAGTTCCATGAAGGAGCTCAAGAGTCTTCATGCCTGGCAGTGTACATTGCTAGCTCTCATACCGAGCTCTATTGGCAATCTAGCATCTCTACAAAGCTTGCTCTTACATGATTGCTTTTCATTGGCAGAAATCCCCGACTCGATTGGAAAATTGTCATCATTGATTGAGCTGGACTTAACATGCACATCAATTACGAAATTACCTAAAAGTATTAGGAATCTGCAAAATTTGAGGATCTTGGACATTAGTGGCTCTCACATAACAGAATTGTCTAATGCCATCGGGATGTTGGCAAAGCTCCAAGAGTTGAGAGCTTTCAATTGCAAAAATCTAGAACGACTACCTAGCAATATAGGCGAACTGGTTTCGCTAGAGAAGCTTATTTTATTCGAGACGGGCATTTCGAGCTTGCCAGAAAGCATTTCTAAGCTCTCTTCTCTCCAAGAACTCGATGTTAAATTTTGTATAAAGCTTCGAGAAGTACCAAAACTACCCTCGGGCTTAATAACTCTATATATTACCTGCCATAGTCCGTCTTTGCCCAATCTTTCTCGGCTAACCCGTCTCAAGGAACTCACTCTTGCTCATTGCCATTGCCTTGAATATGTCCCAGAGCTTCCTATTGGACTATCGGAGCTTTCCATTTTTTGTTGTGGAAAATTGAAAGCATTCACGAATTTGTCAAACTCGAAACACTTATCATATTTGTGCCTGGAGCATTGCTTTGATCTCGTAGAAGTCACCGGCCCGGAAGGTTCATATTGCCTATTCAACTTACATATAGGTTCTTCCAAGTTGATGAGCCCAAAGGCATCTCAGCTTGATGGGTTACTAGATCTTCCCGATATAAAGATTCTGCAGTGGACAAACGTCGCAACAAGCCGCGCGAATTCAGTTGAACTCCAGGGCCTTGGTGGATCAAAATCCTCACAAGCGTCAGATATCTTAAAGTGCACGTCCGCCGGACGATTGTTAGACTTTTCAAGTTTTAAATATGTGAGGACCCTCTGTGTTTCCCATTGCAAGAAGGTAACTGAAATTCATGGATCAGAATCCTTGAGAGAACTGAATATTTGGAGGTGCCCTTCCCTTAGATCGATGGACCTTTCGAATTCAAAGAATCCGAAGTGTTATATCAGATTCTGCGAGAACTTAGTTGAAGTTCGAGGCCTTGAGGGATTGGAGACTTCGGATATTCATGGATGCCCGTCTCTTAGAGACAATCGCGAGGCATTCGGGGGTCGAGAATAGGTCTCCCGGGAAAATATCGAACGTCTCCTGAATAGATCACCGACGAACTTCGCGACGGGAGAGTCAACCTTTCGAGGCGGAGGCGGAGGCCGCACGGTGGTTCGTCAGGAAAAAACATCGCCACAGAAGCACGAACACGGAGGAAGAGAGAAAGGAAGTGAGGATCCATGGTGGAAGAGGAAAGCGCGGAGCTCGAGCAGCTCGAGGAAGAGTTCGCGGCGTGGAAGAAGAACACCCCGATCCTCTACGACCTCGTCAGCTCCCACGCCCTCGAGTGGCCGTCCACCGCCTCGTCCTCGGCACCCACACCTCCGACGGCGTCCCCAACTTCCTCATTCTCGCCGACGCCCTCCTCCCTTCCGAATCCGATCGTTCCGGCCAGAGCGCCGCGCTCCCCAAGGTGGTTCGTCGGGAGTCGGGCGAGAGAGAGAGCCTGCAGAGGGGGAGGGGGGATCCGGTGAAGTGGAGGGGAGGACGACAGGCCGGCGGGAAGTTTCAGTTTCAGTTTCCGAGAAGGTTGTTTTGGAATCTCCTCCCATTTCTCTCTTCCCCATTCCCCTGCTTTACTTTTTTTATTTACCCTTTTTATTTTCTCTCTCATCAGTGCGTTCGGAGAGGAGAGAACGGGACGGGAGAGGAGTTTTCGAAGGTTTCGCCGAGTGCTCCAAGGCGATGGTGCTCGCGGACTTCGTGCCGATTCCTGGAGCTCGCCTTCCGATTTCTAGAGAAGCGGATCGAGATGGGTTAGTTCCTTTTTAATCTTTTGATCGAATTCGTCCTTTAGGCAATTCTCCAATTTCGCCTACCTGGTTGTTAGTTCTTCTTCTTCTTCTTGCCTCCCCTTTAATGAAGGAAGGTTGGAGTTGATACTCCGGCGAAGTACTTTTATTTAATTATGAAGTGAAATTGATGAAACATCAGTCGGTCTTCTGGGCCTAAGCAGTAACAAAGTGAGTACCCACCATTTAATGGAAACGTTTTATGTATCTCAATAGGTGGAAGTTGTTGGAGGGTTTACTGGTAACTTACCCGTAGCATTTAAGGGAGATTGTCAACAAAAGGACCAAAATTAATTCTCTCGGCTAAGTAGGAAAAAAGTGCACAAGGCTACATGGATAAGCTGGACATTGTGGTACTATCTAGTAGGCAGCTACTAGCATATTACTTTCAACTTATGCTTTTACGAGATGGACCCACCCTCCTTTCGGAATTGAAGTTAAACATGTAAGAGTGAAGGGTTGAAAAATTAGATAATATATCCTTGGTCTATGATGACAAGGAGAAGAGACGCATTGTTTAAGTTCAGTAGTTTTATTTTATTTTATTATCTTTTCAGGGTTTAGTGAAGTCGGTAGTTGGGGCTCCTCTTTTCTTTTATTTTGGTTAGTAGATTTGTTTTTTAGGGTTTGCATTATCTTGTATAGGGATGGATTCTCTTTGTTTTAGATGGATAGGTATTTCGTTGGTACCTTACTTATTATACCTATTGCATGGCAAAGAAACCGGTGAGAAAAGAAATTGAGATTGGGTGCCAAAGGACTGATTCATAATATGCTAATTTGGCGATTGATATTCATCTACCCGCTGACAAACTTAATATACAATTAATTAGAGATGAACTATGATCATGAGCTATACCTCTCCATTGCAATAAGGGTTTTCTGTTGAGTTTCTACCTTGCATGAACGCAGCATGTGCAATGTTGGCTGGTGGCGTAAGTCATATTAAAAAAGCAGGAGCCAAGATTATTGTGTTCGGTCATCTACCTAGTTCTTGGGGCATGAACTTTTGTCTTCCCAGCTCAAAGCACTCTTTCCCTTCCTCTTCAAGTGATATCAAAGAAGTCGAAATTATTTGATGACACTGATACTTGGATAGTGGTACATGTTAAATTTGGTTCCCTGTACTTTGTTGCTCCTAAACTTTCTTGTAATAAAAGAACTATCTTACACTCCTTTGTTAGGAGTAAACAGGACCGTCTAGGTTAACCCATGTCCAAGTATTTGCCTTTTCATCTCTGCTACTGGGCGATAAGCTGGTGGAATTTTCACTCTCCACTGATGTTTTTTCATTGTGATGTGATGCTAAATGCTGATAAGTTCCTCCGGATTAGTCAGGGCATTATGACTAGTGGCTATTAATAAAACTATCCAAGATTTTTTACCTTGTAAATCGTTTTTAGGATTGCTATCTGTATAGGATGCAATTAAAAAGATGAAAGTTAGTCACATCAAAAATCATTCTCAGTTGGGATCAAGAGTAGGTTTAGGATAATTGGAGATGTAGAATGGGATTCTTAATCCCAGTCCCAATTATCCTACTTTGCCAATTTAGTTAGGACTCAACCTCATTGTAAACCAAATTAGGCCTTAGTTCTCATTATGCATGACCCATTGTATGTCTAAAACAATATCTAAAGGCCAAACCTGCTAATTAGGTCTACCTTTGGGAATTGAACTAAAAGGGGATTATAAAGGAGAATGAGGTGTTGCCTCCATGGATCGAAGATTTAATTGATGGTTGTGGCAAGGCTGAAGATACTTTCTATACAGACTTGGGAGAGTCCATAAGCTTTTGGCTGGACTAAGAATAACATTTTATTGCTGGAGTTGGAAGTGGGCTCTACTTTCATGGGAGCTTGGGTTGGGGTAAGTGGGAGGTTTGCGGTGCTTCCACAAACAGTAATGCAGCACAATGCCATCACCTTTGTATGGCAAACATCTCTACTGGCTGGGGATAGAATTATTATTTACATCATAGCATATAGCTCTTTGCCTTGTTTATTCTTTCATCCTCCTGTCTTCTTCTTTTCACTGCAGTCATCTGGTTTTGCTTGTGTCTTATTCTCTTCTTTACTTTTGGCCATATGCTTCTCTAGTTAACTTTCTTTAAGAGGTGCAAGAGCTTCTTCAATGATGTGCTTCTGTTGTGGTGATGCTCGTGCTTTTGTCTTCTCCTCTTGAGCTTCATTCCCTCTTTTCAAAGATAACACACAGGTGTTAGTACAGAAAAAAGATTAAGAATCTATCACTTTAGACCTTAATTTTTAGTAGTCTTATAATCATTAATCCAAAGTATGGTCCAATTTCAATCATTTAGGATCAATGCTAACAACCTTTTACCTTAAGGGTTAGATTTTATACTGCAGGGATTGCCTCCCATATTTCCTGATTAGATCATGAACAGTCATTTTGTGTAGCTGTGACATGCCATCTATGTATAACTATCTAAAAAAACAAATGTGCTTGGCATATTGACATGGGAATTGGCTCTGGGCAATCTGTTGGGATGCAAGATCTCAGGCCTTGTGCTTGTGCTCTAGAATCCAGTATGGTGGTATCCTCTAGAATCTAATATTGTGGAATTCTCTTCAGTTTCTCACCTTGTGTTTCTCGATTCTCTCCCATGATTGGCCCAAATTTTTACTTCTTGTTCTCCAATACATGTATGAATCACATTACCTTTTTTTTTTTTTTTTTGTCTAGTTCAGGATACGTTTCATAATATGTCCTTTAGGGGGATATTATAGTGCTTGTGCTGTTTGCAATTTCAATTGGCTGGGATCTTCTTCATAGAGATACCTGTATTTGTATTGCCTCTTGCTATTGTCCCTTTTGGTTCCTATTGTGACCATATTTTCATTCTAGAGTGACAAATTTTCTGTGCTGTTAATCAAATAGTTCAAATTAAAGTTTTAATTGTGATCTAGACATAATCAAGTCATTGACTTGATTGGATAGTGACGTACATGTAGCTGTTTTCTTATCAACAGGCTGTGACAGTAATGGAGTAGCAGGCTGTGCAAGTTGTTGATCAGACACCTGATCTTGAGACCAAGATAGAGGTTAATTAAGATACTTAACTCTGTCACTGATAGAAGGTGAAAATGTGAAATCAAACTCTATTGCAGTTTATATTCATCAATAATCTGTTTTTGTTTCGTGGTTTCTATAGCTAGTTTTATCATGCAGATATATGTTGAAATGGAGCACGGTTGACCAAGAAACTTGCAAAAATAAAGGAAGATCAGGGTTTTATAGCAGAAGCTACAATTTGATGCAAGAAATTGGGGTAACTAGAAGTTGACTTTGTTGTCACTGATCTTGTAATTGGTTTTTCCTTGTCCAACATTCCTATGATGGGTTTGAAATGCAGGTAGAAACTTTTGGAGCAATGACAAGTTTGGAAAAAGTTGCCTTTATATTTTAACTAGTACGGATTTTTTGTATTGCTTTTAGCAATTTACACACTACAACTATGATTGGTTTTCTAATCGATGGATTTTGCAGATTTGTTTGTGCTTAAATCACCAGGATAATTTCTGTGCACATATCCTTTCCAGGAAGATCAGCCCCCAACTGTTCAATGCAGATCCTTCCAAAGAGAAGTAAAAGCCTAAAGAAGGTGAAAACATTGTGGAACAAGCTCTAGCTGATATTCCATTACTTCTGGAGTTGAAATGGAAATACCATGACTCATGATATGGTAAATTGGTGTTTTGCTTTTTCAGGTACCATCTCTGAATTGTTGTAGGTAATCGGTTATACATCCTATAATATGACAAAAATGTGCTATAGAATTGGTTGACCATGCCTTTGATATTTTAACGCAGGCTGCTTCTGAAACAATTGGTCAAGTTGGAGGTTATCCAGTGGACTGCTCTTTGGAGTACATTCAAAGATGAATTTGAAAATGAGAAAAACTTGCTGGGAGTGCACTTGTTGAGAAGGCAGCAGAAGATCTTAGACAGAGAATCATCGAACTTGTAATTGCTAAACTTTGTCGTTTTTTTTCTTCTTTTGGATCATCATTCAGATGTGACTCAATCTATTTTCTGCAGAATATTATTTTCATTTTGAAGTATTACTCAAGGATTACCTTGAAGAAACTTGCAGAGCTGTTACGCCTGATCATCCAGGTCTGATTTTGTTGAACATTTGTTTATATTCTATATCAATGTCAATCTTTATGAATGATTGCCTAGACCCCTCATTTAACCTGAGTAGCCTCTCTACCTTCAATCCCTGTTTGGGGCATGGTTGCTGGACTTGGATTCAAGTTCCAGATTTGTGGAGAAGAGTTTTGGGTGCATTGAAAGCTAAAGGCTTGTCATGGATTTGAGAATGTTGTCTTCATATTTTTGTTTAGTAAACATTTCAGACTGACATATATGGGTACTCTCGGCTTAGTCAATATCTGCTCATATATTTGTTGTGTCTGTAAGTGTCATTGTCTGGCACTGTGAAACCATTTCTTGTCCTATGGAGTCTGAAATTCTAATGCGCTTTCGAAGGGAGGGAGTAGCTTTGCTATATTGCTAGTGTTAACATTCGCCACTTCCTGTGTTACAAAAGTACATCTCGCTAATAGAGCTTTCTTAATGTGGTCAGAAAATCTGCGTAGGTGATTCCCTCTAAGAAAGGAGCTCTGTTTTTTGGGGTTCTGTTGCCACTGTTGTAAAGGGCTTTAATCAATCGCATGCCTCAATTAATTAAATCAACACTATCATCCAATAGAGAGAGCATATGATATATATACAAGCCTGGTTGATATTCTATCAGCGTGACCTGTTAGTTCTATATTATCATTTTAGGAAGCTGAGAAGCATCTCTCCTGAATGGTTGTTTCCAACTCCCTGGTGGCAAAGATAGACCGGCTGATGGGAGCCGTTTGTTTCCAGATGACAAAAGATGACAATGACATGTCAAACTTACAGGTGAGAAATTTGGAAAAGCTGCTTGATCTTGTTGAGAAAAGTTGACACCAAATGCACGAGGAAACCATGGCTCATAAGGCTACTTTGAGAGCTTGAAGATGTTCTTAGTTGAACGAATTATCTTTCCCCCCTCGAGCTTGCCTGCCTCCCTCCCTCCCTCCCTCCCTCTCCCCAAAAGAGAAGCTGAATAATTGTGTTTCACATCGTGATCTAAAGTGGGACTGAAGATGTTCATCATATAACTCGTGTAGCTGGCTTTAATCTGATTGCATATTGTTGACAACTAAAATTTTGAGGTTAATTTTTTTGATAAATAAAAATAAATAAAAATAAATAAATAAATAAATAATAATCACATAGCATATAGTTTAGGAAAAATTTATTTTTTGTTATATTCCGTTAAGATTTCTCACATATTTAGGTAATATACACTAGGAGATGCACTTTTGCACAAAAAGGAAAAAATATTTCGTCGATATATTTAAGGGTATAGTGCTCAAGCAAAATTAGAAATGAATTATACCCCGAAGATACAATTTTTTGGCTTATAAAAGGGGTCACGTACGATCAATTTTGGGGCCTCAGAGTTCAATACGTGGCCACATATAGAGATATACGTGAGAGAGAAAAGAGAGGGACCTCTCTCTGCCGAACCAAGGAGTCCGTTCATTCACGTAAAGGGGAGAAGTGGGGGTCTTCAAGCGTAAAGCTTGGTGCTTGCAATTTCGACGCCAGTGGTTGCCGATCCATCGTTGATCGCCACCTGCCGCTACCCCAACTACCGCGACAATCTACTGCTTTCCAAAGCCACCGCGATGAAGCTGTTGCTGCTGTGATCTACTCCTGCCCATCGACGATCAGACCACGTGCTGAAATTTTGGGTGTGTTTAAGACCACCTTCGGTCAACATAGATGGGCACAGACCCATAGAAAATCTAATGCACAACCACAATTCACATGAGAAAAGGAATGTTGCCGCAACTCTTACAGGGAGAGAGAACAATAGAGAGGTGCACGTCCTCAACACCTCATGTTGTTGCAACCTCCGCAAGCTGTAATATACGGTCTGCTTGATCCTCGTGACACCTCAATATCCTTGCGACGTCCGAAGCAGCCACAACCCGCTCCTCCTTGAGACTCATCAAAGAAATACGTGGCAGGGCATATTCAGAACTTGACGAAGAGTAGCAAAGAAAAAAGGAAAAGAAACAACAAAGGGGTTATTCAAGTTCTGAAATTGATGGCTTTTGTCTTTGCTTTTTGACCATCACTCTCTACAGGTGAAGCACTCGGCAGTTTATCCCCGATGGTGCTGTTCTTTTCCATTGTTACTTTGAACGTCGCGGGATAACTTCTTGCTACAATTGGCCACCGTGAGCAGCACCTGCACCACCCATCCAACAACCCTTGGTGTCGTAGCACCACTTCTTCACCGTGCCAAGCCTCAATCAAGAGCCACCACTGAGAATTCCACTCCATCGTGAACCATCCATCCGTCCGAGCCAATTTCGTTGATTTCGAATTTGGTAACATTATTTGCAAAATTAGGTAATTATCTTATCTAAATTTGATTTGGATTTTTTATTGCCTTAATGCATGCTTTCCGATATCTTACGTGCATATTTGAATTATCGGCGTTTTCCCAATTATGATTTATTACCTAATTCGCAACCGCGCCAAGGTTTTTTATTTCATCTATAAGGCTTTAGATGAAATAATTAATTACGTGGGAATAAAATTGATATTTTAATCTTTAAGGCTTAAGATCAATTTATTGATTTTACTAGCGAAATATTATCCCTTGATTTGAATGATGTGCGATATCCTTTTTGGGGTAATTTTGAATGAACTTGATTGTTCTTATTTGTCTTGAGATATGCCTGAATTAGGATATTGCACGCTTTAGGGTTATTTGCATATTTAGACTAAGCATTTTATTTATCATGAATTTTCGAAATAAAAAAAAAAAAAAAAAAAGTACTTTCATTTAGGATGCTAGTTTTATTATCATTTGAATTGCATGTTAAATTTTAATTTTGGAAAAAAGGAAAAACAAAAAAAAACCATCATGTATATATCATATAGGATTAGGGCATCTTTTGCACGTTATTGCATATTAGGGTAAGATTGCATGTTTAATTTTACTTCCTAATTAATTTTAAGTTTAGATAGATTTTTTTAGATAGATTGCATTCTAGGATTATTTGGGTTAAGACAATATTTTAGTTTAAATTAGGATTTAGTTTAACCTAATTCCTAATATAAATTGAATAGGATCTTAATCTAATTAGATAATTTTCACATGTTGTTTTAATTCCGAATTTCATAAAAAAAAAATACAAAAATGCCTTAGGCTAAATTAGTTTCATTATTTAAGATAAAATGCATTCTTCTAGGAAAAAGAAAAAATGTCATATGCACGTCATTAGGGTTAGATTCGTTGAGATGCATGCCATTTAGTATTTTTGCTAGGCCCATTTAATTAGAAATTACATGTCATTTGAATTAGGTCATTTAATTAATATTGCATTGCATATTGCATGATTTTCATTAATTAAGTGAAAACAAAAC
The DNA here is from genome assembly GCA_014182395.1 of Eucalyptus sp. ANBG9806169. Taxonomy (NCBI): domain Eukaryota; kingdom Viridiplantae; phylum Streptophyta; class Magnoliopsida; order Myrtales; family Myrtaceae; genus Eucalyptus; species Eucalyptus sp. ANBG9806169. The sequence goes on from CM024575.1 coordinate 44,478,051, forward strand.
AAAAATTGCGTGTTAATTAGAAACCATATTTAGGGTTGTTGATGTGGATTTTAATTAACATTGTAGATGCTTTCGTTGCTTTGAGGTAAGTTTGCGATTTATTTATTGTTTATCTGGGTGTTAAATTGGTGGATTGCGCACCCGCATGATTACCTCATATGTTAGGGAAATAGATTTAAAATCAATCCAAGCTGCTTGCCAAACATTTTTTTTAAATAAAGAATGTAAACCTTTCGTTGCTTTACTTGGGTTTCTAATCGACCCACCAAAAATAGATTAGTGGCGACTCCTAGTTAAAAATCAATTGCACTTTAAAAGTTTGAACCTAAGTCGCGAATTGGTATGGGCTTGGGAGAGCCCGAGCTAAGTCTAGGCTTAGCAATCCATTAGCCTAATTTTAGGTGGCACACCCGAAAAATTGGTCGCGACACATATCTTGCTAGGGGGACCACTTGGGCCTTGTTCCGGACTGAAATGAAATACTGAACACACCGCATGGGTATGTATTTTGGTCTTTTCATGCTGCCTCTTTCCCCTCTCCTTTTAATGGAAAGATTTGTAGGCTTTCATGGTCTAGAACTGGTACCAACAGAACAAGTATCGGCACAAAAGGGGCACTCGTTTGGACTGAAATAAACGCCTCGTTACTAAATTCTGTTTCGCATTAAGAATTCTGTCGGTGCTTGTGTCTTTCGAACATTTGGGATGACACGAGCTGTCAAGAGTAGGCTAATGAATGCTATTTTTCCATTTCTCTTCAAAGGAAATTGTTTTTCTCATAAGTGGATACTTTGATAAGGGAGGGGCCTTTGTTCTCTGGAGTTCCAGCTCCTCCATTTTCCTTCATGGAAGCTGAAAAAAAATTGGGAAGAGGAGACGATTGGGTCGATCCTTGGGTTATTTCAGCAATAGGCATCTTCAAACGAGGGGAGTTTTGTTTGTCCATCGGGAAAAGCTATGAGCACATCTTTAGCTGTGGAAATCGTTATGCCCAATGAGTAACAAGCATCATTTTACTTTCCTAATAAAATGAATTTATTTATCATTTTTTTCGAAGAATGCCACCATTAGACTTACTCGGCAATCAGCATAAGTCAGATGAAGAATATTAGTGATTTTCAATGGTCTAACTTTTCTCATTGGACGTGCAGTCAATTATTTGAAAATTACATCAATCATCACAATTTATTCTTGAGATCATTGTTAATATGGTTAATCAATTATTTTATGAGAAGTAAATGGTTTTTCTTTAAGAAAAAAATTGTAATTTTCAATTTAAAGTGGGCGGAAACATGTTTATACCACTTTTAGTCAACTTAATTAGTGTTGCAGTCTAATTCTCAACACCTTATTTCACATGCACAAAAATTCGAGGCAATGCAAAAATAAATATTTTGGCCATCGTTTGAAGATCTCTTTGTCATGGTCTTGAAATCCAATTAAAATATTGAAAAAGAAAAAAACAACGGCTATAAAGCGTTCAAAACATTTTTTTTTTTTTTTTGGGACAAAAAGAGATCTTGTAAACATTCAAAACATTTGATTTGACTAAAATTAATGTAAGAAAAGGTTTGTGATGTTCATTATGGTAACGGTCAGCTGATGATAAAATCAAATTCTTCATTAATCAAGAAGAACAATTGTTGAAACTGATCAATTTTGATGAAAAAAATCTATTAAACTATTTTTAAAATCAACTAGCCGATGGTATGCTTGATGAAGAAGACCCCATCGATTATAGTCAACAATTTTCGGCAAATTGGAGTTGTGCCAATTTGAAAATCTGAATCCATTTTCCTTTCTTTTTTTCTTTTTCTTTTTTAACATAACCTTGAATCCCATCTTCCCTTTCTTTTGTACAATTCTTTCGTTTTCAATTTTTTTCTTGTTTTTTATTTGTCATCCTACCTATAGTCATTTTAATTTTCAGCATTTCGACCACGGTGACGTGGTAATTTTAAAAAGAAGAGATATATTTTGAAAAAAATAAATAAAGCCAGGGAACTAAATGTGATATTAACCCTTCTTTCAATTGAGGTAATCTTGGTTGATGCATAAATTGACTAACCAAGTTCACACCAAAAATAATATATGGTGTAGTCATAGACACATATTGTAGAGCACCAACAATTTATCAATACAACATCGAAGAAGCAAGAACCTCACCATCTTCAGCAGAAAATAGAGTTTTCGAGGCTAGAGGAGAAGATACAGGCTTAACCTTAATAGGGCAAACTTGCACAAAAGGCTAGCAACATATTTGGCCTGAGATAAAAGTGTATTGTCATAGCATTGATCAGCCTCAATGCCAAGGAAATAGTGAAGTGATCCAAGATCCTTTATAACAAATTCCTGTGTGATTCAAGTAAGCAAAGACCGCAATAACTCAAGAGTATCATCAGTGACAAGAATATTATCAACATACAGCAGAATATGCACAGGACCTTGAGAAGAAGCGTAGAGGAATAACGAAGGATTGGCCTTCCTCGCCGGGAAACCCAAAGATAATAAAAAGCTGCTAAAACGATGAAACCATGCACGTAAAGCTTGTTTTAAACCATAGATGGCTTTCTATAGATAGTACACGTGATTCAGGAATTCAAGATGAGAGAAACCAGGAGGTTGGCACATGTAAACTTCCTCACAAAGAATGCTATACAAGAAGGCATTCTAAACATCAAATTGATATATGACCCCTCTCGAAGAAATCGCAATAGAGAGAACAGCCCGAATTGTAGTGGGTTTAATAGTCGGGCTAAATATCTCGTCATAATCCAGTCCAACTTGCTGCTGAAATCCCTGTACAACGAGACAAGCTTTGAAGCATTCCACAGTTCCATCGGATTTTTCCTTAATCTTAAAAATCCATTTAGAACCGACTAAATTCTTAGAAGGATCAGGTGGTACAAGATCTTACATGTGATTGGTGACAAAGCCATTGAATTCATCTGCCACGGCCACTCTCCAACGTGGGTCAAGAATGGCCTTAGAGTAACAAATCGGCGCCTCTTTATGAAAAGAATGAGAGAAATTAAAATATTTTTTAGGTTTAGAAATTCCAAATTTGGCATGAGTTTGCTTAGGATGAGTTGGAAGAGAAGAAATAGAAGTGGAGGAGCTATATAGAGAAGTAGATGGGATTCGCGAGTCTGTTACGGGAGGAATTTGGTCAGAAGAGGAGTGATGTGGGGACACAATGAGTGAGTTCAAAGAGAAGGGAGGTGGAGGCGAAAAATAATTGGAAGTAAGTTGGGTAATATGAGAGGAGGAGAGAGGCAAATAAAGAGGTTGGGCTAGAGAAGAAGAAAAAGGTGGATAAGAAGCTTGAGGGCCAAATGAGGTACAAGGAAGAATAGATTGATTAGAGTAAACAAAAAGTGAAGGAGGCGATATGGAACAATGGGATGTGGGACTAAGATAGGAAGGTTTTGATGAAAAGAGAAGATTCTCCTCATCAAACCGAACATAACGACCGATAAAAACATGACCACTTGACCAATCAAGGCAGCAATAGTCTTTGTGATTTGATGCGTGGCCTAGAAATACACATGGCATCGAATGAGGTGCTAGGTTTTGAGAGACACAAGATGGAAGAAAGTAATAACAAGCACATCAAAAAACCAAAAAAAACAAGTAATCAAATTTTGAATCCAAATAAACAGTGGAAAGAAGAAATATTAGATATGATATGAGTAGAAAGTCAATTAATAGTGTAAACAGTAGTTAGAAGAGCAACAACCCAATATGAAAAAGGCTATGAACATGGATTAATAAAGTTCAAGACATTTCGACTAAATGTCTAATTTTGCGTTCTGATAGATCACTTTGAGATGGGGTGTTTGGACAAGAAAAACATTGAATAATACTATTTTTACGTAAATATGCTTGGAACGCATTGCTAATATATTCACCTCACTCATCAATTTGTAAAAATTTAATTTTGGCGTTGCACAAATTTTCAATAAAACAACGAAAGACCCAAGTAAACCGCGAATAGTCATCAACAAATAACACAAAATATTTGAAACTAGAATTAGATAAAATTGGACTTGTCCATACATAAGAATGAATTACAACTAAAGGAAAAGAATGGCTAATAGAAGCAATCGATGAGATTTCCCTACAAGACATGACTCACATAATATCGACTTAAAACTACAATTGCAAACACAACTCAAAAATTGTTGATTTGGATGGCCAAGACAAGCATGCCAACGAGTAAGTGTAGAGGAAGCCACGATAGGATGCAAGTGGGACGATACTATTGAGTTGGGAATCGAATAAAAACCATGAGAAGAATCAGCTTGAAAGAGAACTTTCCCAGTTTGTTTGTCCTTCAAAGAAAGGATGAACCATTAAAGTCAACGGCACAAGAATTTTGACGGCAAAGTTGAGCAACTAAGAGGAGATTGCGAGCAAGATTACAAACATGATAGACAGTAGATAATAATAAAGATTGAGAACTAGTATGTAAAAAGGCTTTACCGACTTGCTTAACAGGAAATAATCGATCATCACCAATCGAGACTTTAGTCAAATCGTAAAAAGGTCTAGGGTTAAGGATGCTACCAATATCACTAGTCATGTGCGACGCTCCACTCTCAAGATACCAAGTTGAATCAAAGGTCTTGCCAATTGATAAAGCTAAGAAGGAGTACGACAGATTAGTAGTGGTAAAAGCATGGTTAAACTTTTAGAACAGTTGGCAGTGGTCCCACATAATCTCACGTGATATTAAAGCTGGAGGTCTTAAGTTCAAACCTTACCAAGCCCCATTTGCCTCCCCAATTAAATATATCCACACTTAGTACTAAGCAAAAGACCAGACTAAGTGTGAGGAAAAATATTAAATAATTAATATTAAATCATGCATTCATCTAACAACTTAGGCTTTTAAAACAGTTGACGATGGTCCCACAAAATCTTTCATAACTCAAAAATCATTATTTTTTGTCCATTAGGCAAAAATAAAAAAAAACACATTAATGATGCTAGCTCGATGATGTACATGGACATGCAAAGCTCCACTTCTCATACCATATTCGGGTCACCTGAATACATGAGCATTGATAAGCATTGATGAGGCAAAAAAAGGGGATCGTGTCTTATCTTGGTGTAGCGTGGCTGGCAATGTAAAACTAGTTAGGAAAAATGATGCATATAGTCCTTAAACTTCAACCAAATATATAATGTGGTTTCCAAACTTTTAATTTGTTCAATGTGATCCATGAATTTTTTATAAATGTTCAATTTAATCATTAAATTATATGAAAATATTCAATATTTTCCCTGAACTTGAATTAATAGAAAGATAACGTTGAATATTTTCATATAGTCTAGGAAACTAAATTGAATATTTACCATAAGTTCAAAGACTATATTAAACAAATTAAAAGTTTAGGGATCGCACTACACATTAGAATAAAGTTCAGGACCACATTACAGTTTTGGCCAAAGTTTATGGATTATTTATGTAGTTATCCCAAATAGTTGCTGCCCGAATCATTCATGTCATTTGTCTTGTCCTTAATAGCCATTCTTAGTGCCTTTTTTTTTCTCTAGGGGCCTACCAAAATAACCTTTCTATACAGGGCTAATATCACGAAGAACCTCAAATTGGTACACCTGCGACAAATTTATCGCAAATTAATTTTTTGAACAACAAAAAACCTCAAATCGATACATTTGTAATAAGTATACCTACTGTTACTTTCTGTTAAATTAGATTAATAACATAAAAAACCACAAAACTAGAGAGTAAGCCTTAAATTAATACACCCGTAGCTATTGCGTGTCATCCAACTTAGCAACTCAATAATAAATTTTAACAGAAACTAGCAAATCATAAATTTGTCGTTGATATATCAATTTATGATTTTTCACAATAAAAAAATTACTTTAAAAAAATTATTATAAATATATTGATTTAGGATTTTTCGTGGTACTAACTCTACTATATACCCCTTGTTAAAGTGCCCTTTTGAACGAAGTCAAACGCTTTGGGAATGATTCCTTGTGAGTGTCATTAAAGCTCCTGAATAAAGTATCTTCCACATCGGTAAAGTATTTCATGAACATCTTATCATCTTAACTGTCTTGTCATATATGAACCTAAACCTGACATTGTGTCACGCTAGTAAAATTAGTGCTCAAGATTGTTAAATGTAATCTCATGGCATCTTGATTGTGTGGTTATAATGTACCTTATAGCATGCAGTCTCTCTCCATCTAGTCCAAGTTTTTTAAGCTGGACAATCGGACAAAAATGATTGAGACGTTTCAAGGATATGGGTAAATAGAAAATCTAATTCATGGAAATCTCATTAGACTAATAAGAAAAGTGACCCCCTTTTGTATTTATTTATTTTTGTCTTTTTATAGTTACGTCAATATCGAGAAGGAATAATCCTGAACATAATTATTCCCACAAATGGTATTCAAGGATTATAGGCATTATAATTATCATTAGCCCTGTTCCAATCCGTGGCCCTCTTGCTCGATAGAAAACTTCTCTGCCATCGATTCTCCACCCTTTGAAGTTCATTGTCAATGGTGACAGAGGCACTGCCTCAGAGAATTTTTTGTCGCACACATCATACTTTTGAGCTATGCAATTGCAATAGCAAGTAATCGTTCAGGTGCAAACCCAAATGTGGCTAGGAGTGATTCTTTTATGTAAATTTCCCAAGTGACCAGGAATTATACGATGACCTGACAAGAAACTACACGCGTCGTGAAACAGTTTAGTGACGGAGTCTCGTGTCCGCCCGCTCATGTATCAGGTCTAGACCAATCAAGCAGCTATTTTCAACATAGATAAGCATATTCACTAGTAGTAGCGGGCAACTCTTTGCGCCGACCACCGCCTTAATTAGTCGCGGTGATTGAATTTTGAGACAGAAATCGCATGCTCGTTTGCTGCAGCTCCTAGTAATTACTTCTCGTTTTTTTTTTTCTTAAAATTGTCAGAACGGAAAAGAAGCATGCAAACTTTCGAAAAAAATTATCAAAAATAACTTCTATGTTGTTATATATCTATTCTATGTATACCTGTGGAAAATGTTTGCATTATATAAAAGTCAAATCCGCAATTCATAAAATTTGAGAAGAAGAGAAACCGAAAAAGTCACGAGTGAGAAACACCGATGAGCCCAATTGTCCCGTTTTGGCCCACCTAGAGACTATTGTCCAAGATGATAGATCAGTTCCTTTAGCGAAAATAAAGGATTTGAAACGTATTTTTTTTTTAAAACAATCGTTTGTATCACTTGAACAATTAGTCAATGAATTTTTTTTTATTATCAACAACAATTTTATCTAATTATTTTCATTGATAATGAAAATATTTTTCATCAATTCATTTTTATAAGCGATACAAACGATAATTTTTAGAAAAAAATTTCTCCAAATCAATCATTTTTCGCGAAACAAACACACTCTTAATTTATAATTAATTTAACTTTTGGTTTCTTTTTGGCTAATTGGGAGGAAACCCACCCCGCATTGGGTATTCCATGTAATTTTCACTCGTGCACTCTCTAGAGATCATTTCCAAGAGTTTAGACTTATATGTTTCCAGAATCATTAGTCTGTGTATATTCCGACAAGGTGACTACCATAACAAAAATTCATGTATAGTCCTTCTAACTTTAGACCTAAGCAGGTCATTAAAAGGCTTGAGGGAGAAATGACAAGGAGAAGAACCCCGAGGGTTGGGGCTATTGGATGCATGCCCTAAAGTTACTATGTAATAGTTACATATTAGATATTTCAGTTGTACCATCATTATTATTTAATTAATGGTAATGACGTATTTATTCATTTGTCCAATTATTTTATATTTACAAATGATTCCATAAGATCAATTGCCACTAGACCTATTCTTGAGACGTCAAGAATATATGTGACGGGTTTATAGTTAGACTGAATCTTTAAATTGTTCCCAGTCGATGGATTATTGAGTGGATATTAATAATCATGTTGAGACTGGTGTGTTCATAACTTCACCATTAAGTATTGGATACTTAAGGAAATGATGAGTCGCAAGTCATTGGGTATTGTGATGCCTGAGTTAAGAACACAAGTGTTCGTATTAGACAAGTTCACTAAACATGACGCATATGGAACAATTAGCAACATGGAAACTTTTAGCGTGGTCAATGTCTAATTGTTCATGCTTTGGTCTTGTGTAAATAATCCTTAGACCTGAGGCACAGTGTTAACTTGTGTGTCGAACAACTATGGTTTACAGGTGCACGTAATGCCGGGTCGTTGATCCATCTTTGTACCTGATAGTCATATTTTGTTCATATACGAAGTTGCACGTGTGCGCAATATAGAATATGTCTCCTTGTTACATGCAAGGTATAATAATGATGCCCTATGCGGTCTAATCATGACATTGCATTGAAATCCTCGGCCGGGGTTGTAATCGAGAATAAATTATTTATCTCTCGAATAAAATGCATGTCAATTAGATTTGTGCATATAATCGAATTGGTGACTTGACAAATATTCCATGGTATTTGTTTGATCGGGACATAGTAAGACAGAATGGATTGAATTATACTGTAGCCAAAACTGACAGGTTCATTATGTTCTTAAAGTATTCACACTATCTGGGTAGCCATGACATGTTGCTAGATGTCAATCATGGCTTGTACAACCCAAAGATTAATTGGGACAATTAATTTTTTTAGGAGTATTAATGTGTTAGTACATGTCTTACTACCAGCTTAGTGATAAACCTAGGGATGTCACATACCATAAACAATTAGGATAACGTGGAACAAGAGAGAAATGATGTTGCAATTACTGTAATCGAATTGTGTCGACTTGAAATTAAATTAAATGAGATTTAATTTAATTTGTATTATAGTCATGAGCCTACGTGCATATGATACACACGCATGCCCAAAGTGAATATATGTTAATGTATTCCAAATACACACATAAAAATTATGGTATTTTTATTTTTATTTATACATATAAATAAAAAGGGGTTTGATTAATTATTTTTCATTTAATAAATTAATTAAGGTGCGTTTTCTTTTTAATATTAATAACTAAAATAAAAAGAAAACGTTATCGTGCACATGCACGAAGCATGAATGGTCAGCAAACCGCCGACCGTTCATGCACGAATTTCATGCACGAAATCGTGCATGGACGATCAGCAACCGTTGCTGATCGTTCGGTTTTTCTTTTAAAATGCTGCTTACGAAGGGCTTGAAAAAAGTTGCTGAAAGAAGAGCAAAGTGTGTTCTTGTGTTTTTGAGACACGAGAAAAAGAGGGATTCTCTCTCGTTCGGGTCGTGACTAAAAACATCAAGGATACGGCGGATTGTCTCCACGAGATTGCTAGCACGATCATAATGATGATTACCCGAAAGTTCTCTCTTCCATTCGACGTCAATTGTTGGTATGTTTGAACTAGAGGTCCGACGTTTGTGGGGCTCGAACTGTTGAACATCTTAACCAATTCATCTAAAGCGCACTTCTAGAGGTAATTCGTTTAACCCCTTTTTTGTATTCAGATTTTTTGATTTAAACGCACGAATAACGCCTTCAGAAAATCATGTATAAAATATGTTATCTTTGTTTCCGCTGCATATTTTGTTAATTTTACCTATACATGATTAACGAAACCCAATAGGGACTCCTAGTTGCACACTTCGTATTCCCTCCTTTATGGGAAGAAAAATTTATATAGAGCGGAGCTAGGGAGGTGTTGGGCAAGCGGGCGTCAGCATGTAAAAATAAGGAACGTGATCCTGTCAGCCCACCTGGATTACCAGGCAAGCAGGACGGCCCCAACATGGGAGGTCAAACTCCCCAATGCTTGGGGAGATTACCCTATAACCAGACGCCAAGGATCCAAGCATTAGTCCCGGTTACAAGGTTACGGGGAGAAACGGCCCTGCATCATCTTGGGAGGTGTTCCACCCCCGCATGTTAATCGAAGGTCAGTTGAGACTGTCCTCGCAATCAAGACAGCCCGCATGTATACGCTTTTGCCAGGAATCCTGCAGCTTGGATTGTGGTGAGTGAGTTAAACCAGACAGTACCAAGCCATGTGTTCAATGGCAAGTTCAAATAGTTCGTATTACTCCCCTGTAAATTCAGCAATCCTCTCTTACGGACCGTCCTTACAGGATGCTGCTTTAAGCTGTTACCAGAATTTGCTTTGCCAAAATGGAAACTGCAGCTCATATTCTCGGCGATACTGAGTAGCAAGACGATGGGCATCTTAAACTTCGTGAAACGTTCAACTTAAGAAGGAAATTCCATGCTCGAACTCAAAGATCTGATGATACACATCTAAGTGTTTAATGCATCCAAGGTTCTAGCATGGATTAACTCAACGCGATCCTTGCATCCACATCGTTGAGCAGGAGCGAAAGCTATTCAAATTCCTCAACCTGAGTAGCACATGAACAACCATTCCACAAAGAAACCCAAGCGCCGCGCTCAATCTGACGAGAGAAACCGCCTTGCAGATCAGCATCACGAAAGCCTCCTCCTTCGAATTCATGTCCCTGGCAGCCATGGCTAGCTCAATCCCTGCAAACAGAAGCAGGACACCTAGCACGCCAACGGGGAACTAGTCCAACACCTTCACCAGAGAACTCCCAAGGACCAGACCAAGAATCAATTTGGCAGCTCCCAGGATCGCCACGCAGCCGCCGCTCCTGCCACCAAACTTGTACTGCCCCACCAGCCCGCCAGCGCCGCAGCAGCATGGCATGGCCTGAACTAGCACCCAACCAGATTCATCAGTCCTACCGTGACCGCGACCGCGACCGCGACCGATGTGGCAGAGAAGTCCTCCTCAGGGAAGAGATCGTACGACAGCTTGCACACGGCAATAACCGAGTTCAATATCCATAACGGCAGTGGGGGAATTGTGCCTTTAATGAATCTCTCTTTCCAAGCATGCCTTGAAATCTTCACAACTTCAATAGAAGATGGATCAAATTTAAAGTCCCTGACCACTTTGGGCTCTCTAATGAAGGCCAGGACAACGCCTAGCAGGAAGTTAATGAAAGCTGAAGGAAGAGCCATCATGATTCTCTTCCATTTTCTCTTCCTCCTCGAGCTCTGATCCTCGATATCGTTGCCCGATTCCCGGTTGCTTTCCGTCTCTTCATTCTCTACACCAGCACCATTGATGACCACAGTGAAACAAGCAAAAACAGTGGCCACTCCCAAGCCATCCAACCCGAACCAGTGCCTATTGGCCCTATTCCCAGCCATTTTCGACTTTGAAAGTGAACTTTCCTGATGTACTTCACAGAAGTCATCGCGAACGACAGCCCTTGCGAGAGCTGAATCCCCCTAACAACAGACAGAGGGATCAGCCTATAAACGAGCTGCATCACCCGGTCACGCCCAGGACGCCCAAGATCACGCTGGTGCAAATCCCTCCCGCCATGACCTTCGGGATGCCGAAATCGGCACTCAATATCCCGACTGCTGCGATCACCTTCATGGGCTGCACCGGCATGGGGACACCGTGTATGGCGCCAATGACCATGTTGTAGACGCCGGTGAATATCAGGGTCGTGCCGAGGTTGAGGTCCTTGGCCAGCGTCAAGGCCAGGACTATGGGGATGTACGTGCCCAAGTCGCCCGTGGCTCCATTGATCTCACCCCATTTCGAGCGGATGGCCAAGTTGGTCCTGAGCTTTCGGGGCACGCCGGACGATGAAGTGAACTTGGGTGCCTTTGGATCGTTGGTGTTCGAAGGGCCTCCTCCATGGCTTTGACTCTATGCTGTACTGCGTAGCGCCACACGCAGAGGGGAAGACAGAGAGAATTCGATGCTCTCCTGCGGTCGACCTGTATGAGAAGCGTCTCTCCTTTTTATCTCTGCGAAAGAGAGAGGACGTTGTCGGCGGTGGCTGAACGGGCGCCGGTGGTTGGGATCTCAGGCATATAGAAGACGACAGAATCACATGCATGTGTAATTTATTTTACTCTTTTGTAGCCATAAATTTAAATCCGCAACTTCATTATTTTACAATATACGCGATGAACAAAATAAATCACGGTATAAAAAATTATACGATAATAGAAGTCAATATTGTGTGTAAAGAAAGAGAACGGGAAACCATCGCCGTGTAAAAACCATGCGGCAATGGGAATCTGCATTTTTTAGTGGGAACCAGTACGATCAACTTGATCTGGCAGACTCGGTTTATGCAAGCATCAGAAAAAGTAAAAAAAAAAAAAAATGAAAATCAATAGCATATGTGTAAAGAAAGAGAACGGGAAACCATCATATTGTAAAAACTATATGGTAATGGGAATTTGTGTTCTCTAGTGGGATCCAGTGTCGACGGATTCTCGAAAAACGATTGACTTGATTTAACTCGTTTTATGTAAGCATCAGAATAAGTACAAAAAGAATCAAATTTAAACAAATTTAGGGAATGAGATCAAAAGGGTGTTGGTGGAGGAAGATGATCAATTAAAGTTATATCGTGTGGGAAATTTAAAAGATATTCCTGAAAGTTATCTCGATCGTTTTTAAAACCATTATTTTCTTTTCCATTAGGCAAAAAGATAAGTCAATGATGCCACCTTGATGATGTACATGGACATGCAAAGCTCCACTTCTCATGCCATAATTGGCTTAAAACATAAGCGTTGATAAGCATCGACGGAGCCAAAAAAAGGGGATCACATCTTATCTTAGTGTAGCGTGGCCGGCAACGTAAAAATAGTTATAAAAATATTAACTTAAATGATCCCTAAACTTTAATCAAATATGCAATGTGATTCCTAAACTTTTAATTTATTCAATATGATCCCTAAATTTTTTATACATATTCAATTTAGTCTCTAGATTATATAAAAATATTTATTATTGTCTCTAAACTTGAATTAACAAAAGGAAACATTGGATATTTTCATATTATCTAGGGATTACTAGATTGAACAAATTAAAAATTTTGTGACCACATTGCACTTTAAAATAAAATCCAAGGACTACATTGCAGTTTTGGCCAAAGTTCAGGGATTATTTATGTATTTATCCCAAATAGTTATTGCCCAAATCATTCATGTCATTTGTCTAGTCCTTAATAGCCATTCTTAGTGCACTTTTTCTCTAGGAATCATTACTTCCGCTAAAATAAATTATTTGAAAATTTATTTTTTTAAATAATCGCTTGTATTAATCAAAACAATTTATACCATTTATTTTCATTGACGATGAAAGCGATTTTCCATTCATTAATTTATATAAACAATAGATGCGATCATTTTTAAGAAAACGTTCTACAAATCCTTCATTTTTGAAACAAACATACTCTTAATTTATAGTTAGTTATCGGTTAATTTTTGGACCCAAAAAAAACTAATAGTTAATTTTGTGTTTTTTTCTTTTGGTTTCTTTTTAAATAATCGGGAGGAGACCCACTCCGCATTGGGTACTTCATGCAATTTCACTAGCGCATTCTCTCAAGGCCATCCCCAGGAGTGCAAGACTTAAATGTTTCCGTAATCACTAATTTGTGTATCCGACGAGGCGATTACCATAACCGATGGGTAATTTCACAATGAAATGCTCACATGAAAAAATGCATAGTCTTCTAACTAGAAACGTCCCTGCAACATCTTGAGAGGTGTTTCACCCCACATTCCGCTAATTGAAAGTCAATTAAAATTGTTAGAGTGTGGTTCATATTCTTCATAAACAAAACGGCACTGGATCTCGCTCCCTATAAGTGGGCAGGGTGGCAAGGGCAGTGCCTCATAGCTGCCAAAGGACTTTTATTATTTGAGTTTATATTTTATTGGTAATTTGGGCTTGAGCTCATGAATAGTTAATGAGTATATATTATATCTTTCTCTTGTAATTGAGGGATGTAACAGAGAAATGCGAAATGCTAATTACAATGAAATCCCCTTATGGATGTAGCTCTGGTTTAAGTGCGAACCAAGATATAACATTGCATATTGAATTCTCTCTCTCCTTTTTACTCAATTTTCTTGTGATTGTGTGCCAAATCTTATCAACAAATGTCTTCACAATTAAGACAGCCCGCATGTAAATGCTTTGCCAGGAATCCTACACCTTGGATTGTGGTAAGTTAAACCAGACAGTACCAACCCATATGTTCATCGACAACTTCAAATAGTTCGTAATGCTACTTTGTAGATTCAGCAATCCTCTCTTATCGAAATGCTGCTTTGAGCTGCGACCAGAATTTGCTTTGCCAAATTGGAAACTGCAGCTCGTATTCTCGGCGATAAAAAGGAGAAAGATGATGAGCATCTTAAACCTTGGGAAAAGTTCAACTAAATGAGGAAATTCCGTGTACGAACTCAAAGATCCGGCGATGCCCGTGTGAGGAAAAGGAAGCAAACTTCTTGCGAGCAGATGGAAAGATGTAGTTCTGGCTTTCAGTTTAATCAGCACAACAAGGCAGAGGAGAAAAAGATTGTGCTGATTGAGAAGCATTGTCTATCAGGCATTGAGGCCGCATATGGTGGAAGCACAACTACATGTAACGCAATGCAAACTGGAGATAGGAAATCAAAGATAAAACGAGCAAGTGAAATGAAAGTGAAAGAGCAAGTACAAGTTGATGAAAAGCACTCAGATCAGACGCTTGAAAGATCATATACACGAGTATTGCAGCACATAACACACATCTAAGTGTTTAATGCATCCATATGTTCTAGCACGGATGAACTCAAGGCCTTCCTTGCATCCATGTCGTCGAGCAGGAACGAAAGCTACTCAAATTCCTCAACTTGAGCAGCACATGAACCACCATCCCACAGAGAAACCCGAGCGCTGCGCCCGATCCAACTAGAGAAACCGCTGCGCAGATCAGCATCACGAAAGCCTCCTCCTTCGAATTCATGTCCCTGGCAGCCATGGCCAGCTCAATCCCTGCGAACAGAAGCAGGACACCGAGCACGCCAACAGGGAACTGATCCAACACCTTCACCAGAGAACTCCCAAGGACCAGACCAAGAATCAACTTGGCGGCTCCCAGGATCGCCACGCAGCCGCCGCTCCTGCCGCCAAACTTGTACTGCCCCGCCAGCCCTCCGGCGCCGTGGCAGCACGGCATGGCCCCGAACCAGCACCCGACCAGATTCATCAGTCCTACCGTGACCGCGACCGACGCGGTAGAGAAGTCCTTCTCGGGGAAGAGATCGTACGACAGCTTGCACACCGCAATAACCGAGTTCAATATCGATAACGGGAGTTGGGGAATTGTGCCTTTAATGAATCCCTCTTTCCAAGCATGCCTTGAAATCTTCA
Source organism: Eucalyptus sp. ANBG9806169 (assembly GCA_014182395.1). NCBI lineage: Eukaryota > Viridiplantae > Streptophyta > Magnoliopsida > Myrtales > Myrtaceae > Eucalyptus > Eucalyptus sp. ANBG9806169. The sequence goes on from CM024575.1 coordinate 44,493,337, forward strand.
CAACTGCTATAGAGGACGGACCAAATTTAATGCCCCTGACCACTTTAGGATCTCTGATGAAGGCCAGGACAACACCTAGCAGGAAGATAATGAAAGCGGAAGGAAGAGCCATCATGATCTTCTTCCATTTTCTCTTCCTCGTCGAGCTTTGATCCTCGATGTCGTCGCCCGATTCCCGGTAACTTTCCCTCTCTTCATTCTCTTCACCGGAACCATTGATGACCACAATGAAACAAGCACAAACAATGGCCAGCACCAGGCCATCCAACCCAAGCCAGTGCCTATTCCCAGCGGATTTCGACTTCGAAAAGTCTTGAACTTGCCTGATGTACTTCACAGCAGTCATCGCGAACGACAGCCCTTGCGAGAGCTGAATCCCCCTAACAACAGACAGAGGAATCAGCCTATAAACGAGCTGCATCAGCCCCGTGACCCCCAGGAAGACCAAGATCGCGCCGGTGCAAATCCCAGCCGCCATGATCTCCGGGATGCCGAAGTCGGCATTCGAGATCCCAGCCGCCGCGATCGACTTCATGGGTTGCACCGGCATCGGGACGCCGTACACGGCGCCGGTGACCATGTTGTAGACGCCGGTGAATATCAGGGTCGTGCCGAGGTTGAGGTCCTTGGCCAGCGTCAAGGCCAGGACTATGGGGATGTACGTGCCTAAGTCGCCCATGGCTCCATTGATCTCACCCCATTTCGAGCGGATGGCCAAGTTGGACCTGAGCTTTTGGAACACGCCGGACGGGGAGGTGAACTTGAACTTGTTGGGTGCCTGAGGATGGTTGGTGTTCGAAGGGTCGTCCTCCATGGCTTCGACTCGGTGCTGTACTGCGTAGCGCCACGCGCACGGAGGAAGACAGAGAGAATTCGATGCTCTTGTATGGACGCGAGCCAAGCAGCAGCAGCAGCTTGCGTCGCGTCCTCTGTTTCTGTGGTCGAATGGTATGAAAAGCGTCTCTGACGTTGCTGTTGGGGGTGGCTAAACGCGTGCCGATGGTTGTGGTCTTGGGCATAAAGGTAGCAACGGAAGCAGATGCGATCATTGAATGCGATAGAAGATTTACTTCATCATCTAGTTAAAAAAAAAAAATCTCGCCTCATCTATAAGCTTAAGCCGGTCCCACGAAATTTCGCTAGTGTCGGTCTAGGAGGTCCTCAATCTAGTAATAATGATCCCACTAAATCTCACTGAATAAATGATGCAATGAACAGAATCGTGTTAGAATTGTGTTGAAACCATAAAATATGAAAACTTATGTTAATGGGGATCCATCATGAGTCTATGTATTCTTCGAAATGCTATTGACTCAACCTAGTAGGCTTGGTTATACAATACTTGCCATGAGATAATAAAATGATCACTCGTTATCTAAGGATCAAGTTGGTTATTTCCTAAGATAACTAGCTTCCCAGTCAAATTCGAATAGTTAATATCCTTATCAGATGAGGTTGCTTCATCTCATGTGCACATTTTTCGAACATGAATACCATTTGATTGCAATGCATTCCAAAGATTGTACCACGATCATTTTCATATTTTCGGTTCCCACCGGCACGGCATATGCTCATTCGAAGAACATAAGCCTTCATAAAGCTCATGGATGTTACTTAAAATCATGGAATGAACCGATCAAACGTTGACAAGAATAGGAAAATTTAAAAACATAAAAAAATTGTCAGTTGGTCTCTTCTTAGTGTACATCGCATCTTCGATTGTCCTTTTCGAAGTGACCTCTCCATGTGGCCCTTTCTTAGATTGGCCTTTCGGAACGAAGTCTGAAGAGCACTTTGAAAGGACAAGCATCTTCGATTTCAGCAAGAGCGTCTCGTCCAACATCTTAAAACCATTTTTTTTTTTTTTAACTCCCTGTCGAACATCTAGATATGAAATCGAAAATACGTCCTCGATCACGGGAATTAGGAATCAAGATCGATCAAGATCACCGAATGTCAGCCCGCATTGTTTGGATATATGGTTACAACGTATCTTGTACGTACTCCCTCCATTTAAAAAACCTAAATTTCAGGTCGGACATCGAGACACGTTACCGGGAAAAGGACGGAGACGGGACGAGGAGGTCCAGGCCGTGCAAATCCAATTAGATTAACGAAATAAATTACCCTTATTTTAATTTATCTTTTTTTTTATGTTTTATTCTGTCAACAGGATACTACTGATAGTTCTCGATACATTGCAACCCACGGTTGACATTAGCCAGCCAATGAGATAAAAAGTCACGATCCGTTGATGTCTTACAAGCTTTTTGATTATACCCACGAATGATAGAGAACCCATGTTCATTTGTCAAAGACGCGCACAAAAGATATGGCCTCACAAGATTCTTCGTTACATCACCATTGAGGTATGCATTTGCAATTGCTTATAGTCATTTGGGTGCAACACATATGCGTGACTAAATATGACCTTTGTGTTAAGGTAATAAGCAAATCGACGAGATATTACCCTCGTCGTGAAATGATTTCGTGATTTGGTCTTGAGTCTCTAGCTTTGCTCATGAATCGGGTCCAAATTAACCCATAAGTTACCGTGCGACGATATCTTTTTTTAGATCCGAATAGATGTGCATACTCACAAGCAACAACAGGCAACTTATACTAGCCTATAAGTTTGAAATAATTTCATGATTCGGTCTTGGGTCCGCCTCGCTCATGAATGGGGTCTAGACTTTGTCCATAAGAACACGAATGACAACCATTCTATTCCAAAAAAAAAAAATAGATGTTTTTATTCTATTTCCTAGACGAGTTTCTCAACAAAAATATGCGTTTAATAACGACATAAAATTTCTCTCTTGGGTGATGGTGACGAATGGCGACAATGGACGGTGATAGGTGAACGGTGGTCAACGACTGATGGCACCCAACAAACGGCAACCAATGGACGACAACCGGCGGCCTGCAGCTAGTGGGCAATCGACGGCAAGCGACAATGGGTGGGCGGCTAGCTATAATGGCAAGGAGGATTGATAAAAAGAGTTTTTATTTCTTATTTATGTTCTAGAAATAGAGAAATAGAAAATTTTCACCTATCATTTTATTCCAACCTAATTCTAGACTAAGAAATTTGTTCCAAAAAAAAAAAATGAAATTGCATTCTCAAAATATTTATGTTTCAAATCTATTCCTAAGAATAGAAAAATAGTTCTGAACAGGAATAGAATAGTACGGTATTTCCTGAGATCTAATTGATATGCATACACGCGAGTAGTAGCGGGCATTAGGCAAGTCCTTGAGCCAATCATCATCTTAATTAATAATAACAATGGAATGCCGAATTAGAAATCGTATGCCCATTCACTACAGCTTTTAGATTTTTTTTTTTTTTTTTTTGAGACGGGGAGGAACTAGGCACGGCAGTGACGGCGCAAGTAAACCCCCAGTGACGCTAGCGCGGGACCCACCACCACGGCTTCACGCTTAATACACCTAGCTACTCACGCCAGGGATTCGAACCCCTCCCCCTCCCAAAGGATCAGTGAAGCCTATCCAGGCGGGCCACCACGGCCAGGTGGTTAACTTTAGATATTGCTCCCCGTTTTTCCTTATAATATTTTTAAAATGAAAAACAAGCGACGACTTTTCCAAAAATACCGCAAAAGTAACTTCTAGATGGCTCTATGTTCAATAATTGTATAGATTTGAAGCGTTCGTGCTGAATAAAAGCCAAAAGGTCGAAGTTGTAAAAATTTCGAAAAAAGAATATAAAGTGGAAAAAACACCGATGGGCCTAACTGTCCCCTTTAGGCCCACTAGGGGGGCTGTTTTGACTTGCCAAGCAGTCTTTGTTTACGTTCTTTTGTTAAAAAGTAAATTTGGAGCAATGCATTTAGTAAAATTTTTGTTCTAAAAAACAAATTTTAATTTTTTTATTCCCAGAAGTAGATTTGGAATAGAATTGAGAAGTAGAAAAAATTGATTCTTTACTCCCGAAAACAATTCTAAAATCAAGTCAACCTTTTTTTCTTTTTCCTCTTCTTTCTTCTTGTTCTTCTTCCTCTCTCTTGTTCTTCAAGTCTTGCTTAGTCGTCGCCATTGCCATCTGCCACCCCCCGCCGCCCGCCACCATCGGTCGTCGGAGGCTCACCCGAGCCTCCCCTAGCCACTAGCAAGCCTCGCTAGGCCCAGTGAGGCTTGGCCCAACCATGGTTGGGCGAGGCTTGACCTGGCCCAAATCTAACAAGGTCGAGCTCGCCCAGCCGCCGGCTAGGCTTGACCTCGTCAGGCCACCGCGAGGTCGGCGTGGGCGAGGTCGACCTAGTGATGGCCGGCAATGCTCGGCCGATGAGGTGCGGCCTCACCGAGGGCCGATGACACTCCGGCGAAGTTGTTGGCCTCGGCTAGTCAATTGCTAGTCCTCCCAAGGCCGGCAACCTAGCAATCGGCGAACGTTGAAGAAGAAGAAGAGAAAGAAAAGAAGAAAAGAAAAAAAGTAATAAAATTATTTAAAATTATAAAAAAAATGATTTGGATTAGAAATTTTCAGAATGATATCAAACGTAATTTTATTCCGGAAATTGAAATTTTGGACAGTTACCAAACGGCTTAAAATGTTAGAAATTTTTTTAAGAAACAGAATAAAAAATAATCATTTCGATAAAAATTGTTTAGAAAATGAAGCGTTACTAAACGCTATAAACACCCACTTGACCGTAGTCAAAAGAACACCGATGGGCCTTTGCGTCCTCCAACTCTTCACTCCCGTGCAATGTCGAGAAAACATTTGGCTATTTAAAGCGCGGCATTATCTATGATTTAGCGTGCATTTATGTACTCTAAGTTAAATATAAACTAATATATATATATATATATATATATATATATATAGAGTGGAATCAGATAAAAAAATAAAAACGACCTATTTTCTCTCTCCCTTTTATACCAAACTGCAATCACCTTCGAGCCTAACCTCCACGTCTCCTCAATCGATACATCTAGGTCGACACTATTGCGCATCCAAGCCAAGCCATTCCTCTGTTGTTCATGCTCGTCCATGGTGGTGCCTCTAGATCAGGCCTAGCCGAACTTTCGAATATGGAGTTGTCATCGCCCGCGATCATGGACGAAATGATGCAATAACCAGAACCGATCACGATGCAGAAACCGCAAGGTATGGAAACTCATATTAGTGGGATTCATCGGGAGTCTGCATTCTTTGAAATTTTATTTTGACTTGATCTAATAGACTTAGTCTCTACAATACTTGCCGTGAATTTGTATAATTTTAGACACACACTTGTCACAAGCATCGCGAGAAATCCAAATCAATACCACATGTGTGAAGAAAGAGAACCAGAAAATATTTGAAGATTTAGGGTGCATTTATTTCGCAGAAAATAAATGATTTGAAATTATTTTTCTAAATAAACGATCACTCATATCAGTTAAAAAATGAATGAAAAAATATTTTAATTGTTTATTGTCTAGATATAAATTATTGCAGTTTTAAATGATTTATTTTCTGCAAAATATATAGAATTTTTAATAATCTTTTAGGGAATGAGATTAAAATTTAAAAGGGTGTAGATTATGGAAGATAAGAATATAAAGTCATATCGTTTGTGAGATTTACACGGTATACTTAAAAGTTATCATCATCTTTTTTTGAAAAATCATTATTAACGACATGTATGGTGCCGTCTTGATAACGCACGTGGGCAGGCATTTGAATGAAATTGCCTCCGTAAAACTAAGTGATTTTTTATTTTTTGGGAAAAAACCACCAAAAACCTCAAACTTTGCCCAAAGTAACAAATTTACCTCAAACTTTTTTTGACATGAAAAACCCCAAACTTTGCTTCTGTGACACATTTACCCCATTAAGGGCATTTTCGTCTTATTTTTCTATTTTTTATTTTTCTTTTTAAAATTTTTTTCTTCTTTCTTCCCTCCACCGGCCATGGCAGAGCCGGCGGAGGAAGCCGGCGTCGGGCAATGGTGGCCCTCGCCGGACGCCGAGGAGGGAAGAAAAAAAAAAAGAAAAGTTTTTAAAAGTAAAAAACCAAAATGCCCTATGATTTGGGGTAAATGTGTCACATAAATAAAAATTCAGGGTTTTTTGTCACAAATAAAAAGCAGAGTAAATAATGTCAGGTTAGCAAACTTAAAGGTTTTTCATGTCAAAAAAAAAATTGGTAAATTTGTCACTCTGGGCAAAGTTTTGGGTTTTTTGGTGGCTTTTTCCCTTATTTTTTTTGTCATAATAAAACTACGAGATTGACGCGATATGATTTTGGGATTCTTCGGAAAAAATAAAGTTCGATTTTCCATTCCAACAATTTTCAGCACCATGTTTGCGTCATCCGCTCGAATTTCACACTTTAGTTTTCGTTTTCCCACTCGACTCCTTCACGCACGAACTATTTTTGCACTCTCACTAATGCACTAATTCATGATAGCGAGATTTTGTTAGTGACTATTACTAGGGATGTTATTCAATATTTCATTATTTCTTAGGATAAAATGGCTTCCTTGTCGGATTCGAATAGCTAATTCACTTGTCGGATTGCTTCGTCTCATGTGCACATCATTCGAACATGAATACCCTTTGATCGCAACGTATTGCAGAGATTATAAAATGATCGAGTTTTTATTTTGGGCTTCGAAGGACATAAGTATTCATAAAGCTCAATGGTTTTGTTTAAGACAAAAGTAGAAAAATTAAAACAGAAAAATGGACCGTTGTCTTTTCTTGGTGTACAATGTACATGGCTGCCATCAGAAAAAAATAGTTAATGTCGTGCCCTTTTCTAAGCGACCTCTTTATGTGGCTCCTTCCTTGAATTAACATTTTGGAACGAAGTCAAAAAAGCACTTTGAAAGGAAGAGCAACTTCAATGTCAGCAAAAAGCATCTCAGCCAACGTTCTTTAAACCATCTTTTTAACTCTGCCTCGAATACCTAGTTATGAATTCTAAAATAACATCCAAATAATGTAAATTAGTGATTGCAATGTAATTCCACATCGTTTGAATATATGCATATGGTCCCCTCTATTCAAAAACTTAAACTACGTTAACAGGGATAGGGACAGGGATGGGAACATAAGGTCCGGGTCGTGAAAGATAAATAACCCTTTTTAAAAAAAATAAAAAATTGTTGGGTTTGGATGAAAAGAAATTATCTTTTATTTCCTTTTTTTTTTTTTTGTTACTTTCTATATGGTTCTGTCAACATGGAGAGGGAATATTACTAATAATTCTCTGCGCATTGCAGCCAACGGTTGACAATTAGCCAGCGAATGAGACAAAAGTTCTCAATCCATCGATGTCTCGAAAGCTTTTTTATTATGCCCCACGAATGATATTCGAGGCATTACGTGCATTACATTACAATTTATCATTAACTCAAAGTTCCAATCCGTGGCCCTCCTTGCTTGATAGAGAACTCAAGTTCATTTGTCAACGATGCACACAAAAGATATGGCCTCACAAGATTATGTGTTACATCAAGCCTTTTCAAATTGTCATTCGAACGCAAACATTCATCAATGATTTTGTGACTCGATCTCAAGTCTGGTTTGCTCATAAATTGAATCGAGACTAGCCTATGAGTTACCATGCAATGGTATTTTTCTAAAATCTGAATAGATGTGCATTCTCACAAGCAATAACAACAACTTATACTAGCCTATAAGTTACCATGAAATGATTTCATGATGCAGTTTTGGGCCCCTCCATTCCACTCACGAATCGAGTCTAGACTAGCCCATAAGTCACCACACGATGGTATTTCCCTGAAGATTCAAACAGATATGTGTACATACAAGCAGTAGCGGACAAATCGTTGCGCCAACCGCCACCTTATTTGGTAGTATTGATGAAATGTCGAGATAAAAAATCGTATGCTTGTTCGCTACAACTTTTAGAAATCACATGTCCAGTCGCTATAAACTGCTTTTGAAACATACTATGAAAGGCTCTATATTCAACAATTGTATAAATTAGAAGTGTTCATGCCGAATAAAAGCCAAGGGTGGAAATTGTGAAAATTTCGAAAAGAATGAGAAGTGGGAATGAAAAAAAAAAGACACTGATGGGCCTAGCTGCCCCATTTAGGCCCACTTAGCGACCATTGTCCTTGGGCCACTTGACCGCTGTCGAAAGAACACTGGCAGGCCTCCGCGTTCTCCTACTCATTAAATGTCAAGAAATACTTTTCAATCCAAAAAAAAAATGTCAAGAAATATTCGGTTATTTGAGAGTGCCGCCTTTTTAGTTGTTGACATGGCGGGCATTTATGCATTCAATCAATTATAAATTAACATACACATATATTTCGATATGATATAATGAAAAAACAAAAATATTCAGGCGTAACCTCTGCACCTCCTTCTGTCATTGCATCCAAGCTGACACCGCTGCGCCCGCCATCAAGCCAAGCCATCCTTCATCAGCCTTGCTTGTCTATGGTCGCGCCTCTAGATTTAGCTTGGCTGAACTTTTGAATTCAGAATTATCGTTATTCGAAGTCCTAAGTGAAATATTTTTGTCAGATCGATATAAGTTCAAAATATTTATGATAAAGAAGAGGCAGGATATGCAGTGGTAATTGACATAATTTAAGATATTTTTTTGTAGTGATTTACCATTTTCCGATTGTAGGGCCAGAATTATTCCGACAAAAGGCAAAAACACAGAGGAAACAACAAATCCCGAAACTTCAAATTTCACGAGAACGCCGTCCCTGCCACCGAGCTTCAACAGAGCTGAAAATCAACCAGACGCCAGCCCAGCGGTCTGCATCTTTCTTCTTCCTCGTCTCGCCGCTTCTCATCTCCTTCGTCGGGATCGTCTTCACCTCCATCTGCAACGTGAAAACCACCCCGGAACTCCATCGAAAGCTCCAGAGCTGCTAACCCTCTTCCGGTTCTGGGTCTTCGGGTTCCTCCGGAGAGAAGCGAGTTCCCATCTCTCTTTGCCAAACTTCGGGCGTGCGGAGGCGGCTCCGTGCGACGTCGGATCGAACGCGAAGCTCGGGTGGGGAAAATGAAGGGCCGCGAGGCTAAGGTACTTGCTTACGGTTTCGGCTCTTGCTCGGGTGTGTTTCGTGCGGATCGAATCGTTCGTTTTGAGCTGATGGGTCGTGAAGAAAGCCCTGTTGATTGAGTTGGGGAGTCTTGCTTTCTCGCGGTTGCCGTCGTTGGAATGATGTGCTTGTTTTGTGACGGAGGACTATTTGCTGCTGCCGCCGCCGCGATTAGGGTGGGAAAGAATTGAAATGAAGATCTTCTTGTCTCGCATTTGCGAAGAAAATGATTGGTGTAGAAATGGGTCCTAGCCCAATGGTGGATGTAGTTGGTTTCTTCTCGTCGAAAACGACGTGGGAGATCTCGACTCATTTTGCTTTCGCTGTCCTTGTTGGGATCCTTGAAGCTCGTGTCGGGTTTCTCTTTACATGGTCTTTTTTGTCTGCTCGTTGGTTTGCGCGGCATCCTGTTAATTGGCTTGTTGAAGTGTAAGTTTGCAAGGAAAGAAAATATGCTTTCTAGCTTTTTCTTGTGTCGCCATAACGGATGGTCCATTTATTAACTACCGAACGTTGGGGATTGAAACCGCGCGTGATTGAGAGTTGAGAGATTCGTGTCATGATACCGTGTTGCCCTTGCTCAGGTGTCCCAAAAGAATTGTTAAAGTGGTTTTGGCATTCTTAAACTATTTCTTGATATCTTGCTCATCACCTTTTATTATTAATCTTATAGAGTTTATGTGCTCTATATGGTAGGCAGCTAGAATGGAGGATATTCTTAATCTTCCGGTTCAAGATCCTCCTTGTGCGGAGTTTTCTGCCTCTCAGTTGAAGTGGGTGAAAATAGTGGGTGGTCGCCAAGGTGGTGATGATGTTGCTCTTATACCGTTTGCCAGGGTTGAAGACTTTGTCAAAGGAGAATCCAGTAATGCGGACTGCCCTGCTAGTTTTCGTGTTGAGTCAAGAAGGAGAAGACGGGAGGGGAGCACCAGTAAACCGAGGGTAGATGGCTATCTTGAATATACCCTGTGCGTCACATTATAATTGTGGCTATCTACTGCTTCAGTGCCATTTGCTTTATATAAGTTGCTCTTTTAGCTCAAGTCCAGCTCAATTTTGGAGTTTGCGTGTTGAAAATAATACCACGTTCATGAGACGGATATCCTTCCTAACATTAGTAGACAAAAGTTTTCTTTATAAGTCTTTATGAACCTTGAACGTGTGGGAAAGAAAATTTTAATCTGCTATTCACAGTTAAATTCCAGCTTTGCTCAATCTTACTAGCGGAGAGAAGGATATATTTTCCTTGGTTTAGAAAAGGAAGTAGCTTTATCTTTGTCATTCACTAACTTGAAACTCAAGACGTTGTTCTTGCTTGCTGTAGATATTGGTGTTCCTATGGTCCTGAAGACTACAGAGACAATGAGTCTGTTGTCGGTGACAGTTTGGGCATTAAGCCTCTTTCAGGAAAGGGGAGCAGGCCTGGAAGACATCACATGATGAGGGGCTGTCTTTGCCACTTCACAGTAAAGCGTCTATACATCCGACCCTTAATTGCTCTGATTATTTATAATCAGCGAAAGCATGTCGATAAAACCGGTGCACCATGTCATGGGTTACTTGATCGCCATGCTGTTGGCACAAGAGCTATGTATGCTCCCCGAATTTCAGAAGAGCTACGCCAGAAAGTGATGTCTATGCTTTACGTCGCAATACCTATAGATGATATAATGCAGCACCACATGGAGTTGGTGCAGAGGCATGGCGGGCCTCTCAACCGTGATGATTTTCTCAGTAGGAACGATGTTCGTAACATGGAAAGGCTTGTTCAGAATTCTTCACATGAGTTGAATGAAAATGATGAATGCAGTGTAAAGATATGGGTGCGACGTCATCAGAAGTATGTCTTCTTCTATCAAGAATGCACTGATACAGAACCTTTTATATTGGGTATACAGACAAAGTGGCAGCTTGAACAGATGCTGCATTATGGGCGGAATGGCTCCATTGCTATGCATTCATCCTTTGGCAGGAACAAGCTGAAGGTACCCTCTCTTTCCCCATCAACCAACCACCCGCATGAAGGAAAAGGAAAGATAGTCACAACTATTTGAAAATTGAAATTGATGTCAAACATGTTGCCTGAGGATAGAGAGCACGCACTGTGAGCATGTAATAGTCTAGATATATGCATGTGTCCGGTTGATACTGTTGTTCCAGATAAATGTTAGGAATGTGAGAGAATGAAAGTGTCACTTGGGGTGAGGTAATCATCTTTTCCCTAATTGAATAGTAGATAAGAAGTGGGATGATTGTGGGCATGACTGTAGGCTTCTGGTATTGCTTTTATATTTCATAAGTACGTAGCATAGTAATGGCATGATTTAGTTTCTGCATTCTGTGCCTGTGCTTATGCCAATTACTGACTTAATTCAATTCAGGTGTTAGGGTCACCTCTGACATTAGTACAAAAATTTGTAGTATCTATAACTGCTGACCTGTTTCCTTGGACTGGATGGTATCCAAAATCTGTTTTTGAGTTATGATATCTTTTCTCAACAGTATCCCTTATGCACCTTACTTGCTTTCGACGCCTCCCATAGTGCCATTCCAGTTGCCTGGATCATTTCCTCCTCCCTCATCTGTCAAGGTATTCATAAATGGATTGGTCCTCTAGCAGAAAGGATCTACGCAAAGGATCCTACATGGCAATTGAGTTCCTTTCTAGTGGATGATTGTTCCTTCAAGGTCTCTCTTATAAGGTAAACCATGTTACAATTTCCTTGAGCTATTAGGGATGAGACAGAGAAGTGACAATATGAATGTTGAGCTCATCCTATTTTCAGAGAGGCATTTCGATGCCGAGTACTATTATGCCTCTGGCGTGTTCGTCGTGCTTGGATGAGAAATCTTCTAAAGCGAAGCTGCCACTCTGGTGTACAAAGAGAGATATTTAGGCTCTTAGGCTCCATCTTGTACAGCACCAGATCAAATGCAATTGAAGAGTTCATGCAAGTATTTGTTGACCAATGTGCCTTTATGGAGTACTTCAGAGAGCGGTGGTTACCCCATATAGGTATTGTTAACCAAACTAAAATCTAAAATCTAAAGTCATCCTTCTTGAATCTTAATAGGTTGATGGCTTTAAAAGGTATAGTTGATCAGAACTTTCATGCCTTGCAGATGCTTTGATTAATGGTATGAAGTCTTTGCCAACAGCTGGTCCTGAACCCCAGGCTGCAATTGAGTCTTACCACCTGAGATCAAAGTTTAAGCTCTTAGACATTCGATATTGCAATTTATGGCTAAGAGTCGACTGGTTGATCCACATGTTGGCAACTGAATATCACTCTTCATTCTGGTTGGATCAGTATTCTTTAGGGACTGGGTGTTTTGAGAATGTTAGGGACCCGAGTTTCACAAGTAATGCTTGGCATCGGGCCCTTAACATTCTGGATGTCAACGTGATATTGGATGAGCAAAATCTCCTGCTAGCAAAAGTTCTCTCTGAAGACAGAAGTTCAGTGTACACAGTGTGGAATCCAGGTTCAGAGTTCTCCCTATGCGACTGCTCCTGGTCAAAGCGCGGAAATCTATGTGAACATGTCATCAAGGTGGCATTCTTGTGCAGAACTCGTCAGGTTGCAGGAACATCATTAGCATCCCAAGGTTATAGGCAGGCTATGCTTTCTCTACTGCAGAAACCCCCGGTGATCCTATTGTCCCTGATCATGCCAATTTACGTGCAACCCAGTTGCATGAGGATATTAACGGCTTGGAAGAGTTGTCTAATAGTGGACTGCTGCAACGTCTTCCTGCTGAAGCGGCTGAAGCGGACTCCCAGATGGCTGACTATGTTCGGCTTTTTCCACCTCCTTAACTTTGGAATCATGGAATATCAGATGTGCTAATCAAAGCATTTTTATTCAGAGGGCAAGGCCTATATTCTGCCGTCTAGCAGACTTGAGAGAGATACCATGGCGTAAGCATGTGAGAGCTTAAGGCATTATCATTGTGCTTTGGAATCACAGATACTTGGCTTGAGCAGGTACGTTGTCATATATATACTTTTAAATGCTGATAAGATGCTGAGGAAGAAGTTATGCAAAAGAAAATTTTGTTAGTTTTTGACAAAATTTTGGCTTCTTTCATTTTTTTTTTTAGGGCAAATACCACACAAAAAACCCCAAACTATACTCATTGCGACACAAATATTCCAAACTTTTTTTGTCGCCAAAATCCTTAAACTTGCTTACTACACTCCTAACTTTTTATTTGTCTCTAAAAACCCAAATTTATGCATGCGTGACATACTGCCTCTGTTTTAGTTCATATTGGTATAAGTTCGGGATTTTTTATAATACGAAAAAAAATGGGATTTTTTATAATATGAAAAAAAAAAATGGGGTTTTATGTGTCACAATGAACAAGTTTAAGTCTTTTAGTGACATAAAAAAAAAAAAAAAAAAAAAAAAAAAAAAAAAAATTGGATATTTGTGTTTATAACTCATAATAGACATAGTTCGAGGGTTTTTATGGTATTAACCTTTATTTTCATCTTAGTAAGTTTGGTTTGTCATATGTCTACTCTTCAGCTTATTCATTCTTAGTCAAGTGATCCCCTCGGACTGCAGAAGCACTCGGGACCCGATCCCCGTTCGCCGATCCGGCTCATGGACAGCGGAGGAGTCGCTCATCCTTTTGCCACGGCGCAAGCATCTTCGTCAACTTTTATCTCTTTGCACTCGGCTCGATTCGGCATTCCGGCCCCGCTCGAATCCAGTGCCTAAAGTCGTTGAAAGGCATGGATTGAATTGTCTCGATCCGCGCGCGGCTGGTGGGCTTCGGCATCTGCCACCAGCTCCCGCTGAATAGCTTTTGACTGATGCTGCACAGCCCCGTCTGTGGTACGCTGGAAATCTTATCACGGATGTTGGATTCTTATCCTTTTTAGAAGCTTGCTTTTGAAGCTCCAGGCTTCCAGCTAGGAGGTGGCTTTTACTTTTCCGTACGCGATAGGGAGCCTTTCGTGGAGAATTACAGCGCATGACAGCGACGAGTGACGTGGGAAATGAATCAAAAGGTGGGTGATTTTGATATTGGAATGCCACGTAAGATGATAAGGACATCATGCTGAGCAATGTGGTTAGCTGGTGGTATCATGTCAGCCGTGCACTCAACACATAAATTACCTTACAAATTACGTCACGTGAGCAAGTTGTTAAGTGAATTCAATTCTTCTAATCGATGATGGATCGAGTTGAATGATTGGCATGATCGATCGATGATATAAGTGATTTGATCGCTCTTTAATTTCGACTTTCCACGGCAGTTACCATACTCATAATTGCCAAATCGAATCGATTTAACAGATGCCCGAATACTCGTTAAGCATATCTGATATGAGATCATTTGATTTTTGATATGCATTAAAAAAAATGATTAATATCATCAAAAACCTTAAATTGATGCACTTATATTTCAAATTCTCTCAATATCAATTTAGAATTTTGTTATCCGTTTATCATAAATGTGTTAATTTGTAATTTTTCATTGTATCAATTTAATTTAACAGAAATTAATGAATGATTAATTATCATATATATATTAATTAAAGATTTTTATTAAAGTATATCAATTTAGGATTTTTGATAATTTAAAAAAGAAAAAACAGAAGAATGGTTGCGTTTCACATTTTAAAATTTATTTGATTGATTGATTGATAAGTGCCCTGAGTCACGTCCCTCTTTTAGAAATTTCTTCCAACGGACCGAAACACTACACGACAGATCAGCGCAATCAAACAACAGATGCTCAATCTAATCAAAGCTCTAAACGACGACCGTCCACGTCACCATCAACAGCCTTTTCATCGGTCGTAGAAAAAGCAAAAAAACGAAATTATCTCCAACAGCGATCCTCCCCAGATCACCGCGACACGTGTCGCCGGTCGACGGTACAGACGGTACATTCGGCAGCGCCAGCCGGCGTCGCTTTTGCAAGATCCTGCTAACGGCTTAGCTGTAATCGAGTCAGCAGCCCCACCACTTGATGCCAGCACCCCCTTTTATCCCTACTCCCTTTCCCACGCCGAAGATCGCAATCGAACGGTCCCGATCGTCCCGAAGCTTCGTCGACGTGGGCCCGGCCACACGTCGGCCGTCGGATGAGGCCGTCTATCCATGTCTGGGGTGATCGCGACCGCAGCTCAGCCTTGCGCCGGAGATATTTTCTTGTCCGGGGGGGGAGGGCTGATCGAAGGGCGCTTCTGACGTGATTTCGGACACAGCCTGGAAATAGGAAAACGCGGAAAGCCGCTGTCCTTTTTTCAAAACAGCTGTCTCTTTCCGACCTATAAAAGCCCAGATCTCGAGCTCCCTTGGCAAGCAACCGAACGCATTTCCCTCTCTACCTCCTCCGTTCGCCGGCGACTCTGCTCCGCCTAGGCTTCACCTTCTCTCCGGCGAGCTCCTTTGACGCCGCCGGCGACCGCCGCCGCCGCCGCCGGCGTGCCCTGTTGAGAGGAAGCTGAAAGCTAATCCGAGCCTGCGGAGCTACTACTACCTCCTTCCTCAGCGCACCGCGATCGGGAGTCCGGATTGAAAGTTCGTCGTGCTTTAATTTATTTTTTTACCTTTTCCGTCCCCTGAATCTCGCCTGTGCTGGCTTTGTTTGGATCGCTCGCTCGCTCGGTTGTTTGATCGCGATCTTCTTCTTCTTCTTCTTCTTGTCTGATTTTGCTGCTATTTTTGGCTCTGTTTGCGTAGCCGACGCGTCGTCCGCGGTTTCGAGCCTTGATTAGTCTAGTCCGAGGATTTTGATCGGGAGAGAGCGGAAGTGGTTGTAGGTCTTTGGTTTTCTCTTCCGGTTCGTCGAAACGCGCGCGCTCCCGGCATCTGTTTAGTTCTCGAAATTTTGCTGCTTCGTCCTGATCAATTTCGCAACAGGTACGAGGTTTCTAGGTAATGAATGTGAGATGTGGATCATGCGAGTTAAAGAGAGAGAATAACGGCATCTAAGGTGAAGGGACCGCCGCCCGCCCGCCGGTTAAATTGTGGTTTATGTTGGTTGCCTGCAGGGTCAATTGGACAATTCATAAGACTACCTTATTTCTGTGGAGATATTCTTGTTTGCTTGTGCAACTTTTGGTGCGATATTTGTTTAGATATCTGCAAATTTGACCTGGACGGGGTGATGTCAGGACCCTACTACGAGGACTTGATGATCTCCTCATTGATTGTGTAGATTACACGATGATGTTTAATGCCATTTTGAGCCACTTGTGTTTGATGTTAAGTTTGGGGAGTGCGCTGAGATACCTTTGGAGAGGTTATTCTCCAGAGAGGTGATCTTAAGCAGCTTGTTGTACTGAGGCAATCTGATCTTAAGATTTGTAGGAAAGGATGCGAAACTTTGCTCCTATAGGATATTCAGTATCTAAACTTACCGAAGAAATTGAGAACTATGTTAATATTGATAAGATAAGATCCT
Organism: Eucalyptus sp. ANBG9806169; assembly: GCA_014182395.1. Lineage (NCBI taxonomy): Eukaryota > Viridiplantae > Streptophyta > Magnoliopsida > Myrtales > Myrtaceae > Eucalyptus > Eucalyptus sp. ANBG9806169. The sequence continues at coordinate 44,509,819 of CM024575.1, forward strand.
CGAGACGATTTTATAAAAGGGATATAAGAAGAAGATGGTTGCTTGTATTATTTGTTGAAGTTTACTTTCTTCTGGATGCGCCAGAAGAGGCTGGTAGTTTCTGGAACTGTGTAAGATTGAGGTCTGTTTCCAAGTTTTAAGAGCTAAAAATGTAGTGCCCTGGTTATGGTGTCATATATGTTGGACATGTATTGCCGGCACTGCTGCTGTGAACTTTTGCAATGATAGCTAGATCAGGAGTTGCCTCCATTGACTTGGATGGAGTTGGCTCCAAAAAATCCCAAGTGCCCAAAGCTAAGGTTGAAAATGAAGGCAGAGCATCCTGTCCTTGTAGCTAATAGATTAGGCACTTGGAGAATGTGCTGATGTTCAGCGAGTTCCATCATGCCAATGATTACCCAAATAATTTTGGGGGTCCGCTCCTTCATGGAGGGGAGTTTCTGGATGTTAAGAATACCCACACAAAGTGTTTGTATTGGAGATCCACGGATTCCTTGTTGAATTACATGGAAGCTATTTTTCTCCTTTCATTAGACTCGCAATGGAATCGTGTAGGTGGAAAATCTGAGACCGCACGATGGGAGTTTACATTCCTTTGTTATCTCTTAATGTTCGGCGCGGTGCTAACAACATATAAACTTGCACCACTATTGGGCTAGCAAAAAATCACTATATAAACTTACTATCTGCTGGTAGTTAAATATTCGGTTAGGATTGCGCCATTCTCGTTGCCTATGTAGGTTGTCAAGTACTCATGAACCTTTCTTGCTAGGTTACTGAATTCAAACAAACTTCACATTGTTCCTTGTAATTAGGTGCTATTCCATGTTCCAAAACCTTCTTGAGCTTGTCAAAGTCAAACTCCATGGAGATTCAATTCTGTAATCTGGGTGGTTTTTCAAGAAGCTCCTTGCTTGAGGAGCTTCGCCTTGTTCCCAGCATTCTTCCAGGGGTTTTTCCCCTCTCGGTATTGGTGCGGCATTCAATTTTAGATGTAAAAGTGAGAAGATTGTGGTCAGATGAGCTAAATTACGATGGAAGAGGGCTGATGATTCGACATTGGAAGAAATGTTACTCGCTAGATATTTGTCCTCAATGGAAAGTTTCTGCAAAGTTGCAGATTGAGGTAGGGATGTCCTCGAAGGACAATCGCGACACAACTATTCCTATATTTCCCTGATTTTCATTTTTTAGGGACCAATTGATCACGTGATTTATTGCCTTTACATTAGGTTGGCGTGTCCATTGATCGTGTTCAGTGTAATTGGATTTGGCCCCAGCCTCCCAGGTTCTTGAGAGGAATGGAGTACTAAAACAGTGCATTTGTTATTCGTTGAAGTGGGAGGCTCTGGAAATCATCCTTGCTGCGTATATATTGTATGGATCGTTCTAGCCTCTAGCTTGCATCTGTTGGAGTGTTGCTGATTGGAGCCATCAAACTTTCTTTGGATGTGTTCTCTTCTAGCCGATTTCAATCCTTCTTCCAGGAGGAGAGCAATAACATTATACGGCGTTACCTGGCTTAATTGGGTCGATGATGTGCCTTAATGTTATTGGAGCATTGCTAAATTCTTCCTTGATGCAGGTACTTGGCAACCTTCTTGAAGATACAAAATCCAGGAAAATATATAATGGGGGAACTGACTGTAGAGCATTCTGAGGATCAGAAATTTGAGTCGAAGAGCTTAGAGACCTTGGAGACCATCATATGTGAAGATAAGAATAGTGAGAAAGCTGATAAATGCATGCCACAATTAGACGGCAAATGCATGCCCAGTGTTTTTCAGAAGATGTTGGAAAAGTGAACGATCTCCTAGAGAAGGGATGCTCACAGTTTGGGTATGTTCTGAATCTGTTCATTGATGATGTTTTAATACCGTTGTTCTGCTTCGACCAAATAAATAAATAATACCAATATCCTGTTAATTTTATGTGCTTTGCTTGCAGATGTTCACATTATCGGCGAAGGTGCCGCATCAGAGCTCCATGTTGTAATGAAATCTATGATTGCCGTCATTGTCATAACGAGGCAAAAGTGAGCCTTCTCTTATATATGTTTTTATGATTTTCAAATTATGCTTGACGTTTTTACAGCTTCTAGTTGCTTGTGGGATGGGGAAATTTGCATGATTTATTTTGAATTATCAAGACCTGATAAAGGCTAATTTCTTTTGTTTCTTTTTCCATATAGAATTCCAAAATAAATGACACAGATTATATATAACTAGATGAAAGAATTGGCGAAATGAATGATGATTTACTTGTGAGATACAATTTTTTAGGCAGTGAAGAATTTGGTTTCTCTTTGCAGTTACTTTCAATTCAGTTTTGGTTTTCCGGCTACTTTATTCTTTGAATCTTTGTATAGCTAACGGGCATCTAGGATAAGTGTTCATTCGTGGTCATCATTGGAGTTAACTCTTGATTAGATTTTGATGTCTTGATTCTGTTAATCTAGGTTGTATCCGATAGTTACTTTGTCATTTTCAGATGAGGAGCATTTTTCCTTTGCTTAGATTTCTGGGATTGGACCTTTTGATTTGTTTAAGCATTGGTTATTGTCATTGTGTCTACATCTGACCTAGAGATCATCTAAACTGTTAATCTATGCAATCGTGGAAGTTTCTCCAGAGTAGGTGACTGCTGTACTGGAAAGATACAGAACTATTTGCATTGGGGACAATCAAATGGTTCAAAAGCTTAAGTTTTATGCTTTTTCCTGTTTTCTTTGTTGGAGATTAGAACTTCTGTCTCTGGTCTTGGTGTGATGAGTGCTACTTGCTATCTTAAGAAAGAGTCACCATTATGCAGCTTTGAAGTGGCCATTTGGTTTTATATTGAATGTGGGCTTGTATGTGTATTCAATTTTTCTTTTTGTCACAACTGTATATCTGACTTTAAATTGCATAATGATTTTCAGGATAGTATCGATGTGGATCTGAAAGAGAGACATGACATGCCACGCCATGAAGTCAGTCAGGTAAATAATCTCTCTTGGGAGATCTTATCTCATTCGGGGTGATTGATTTAATTGTGGAGTGAACATTGGATGAACATTTTGTTCTTTGTTCTTGCCAACTCCGCAGGTGATATGTTCCCTTTGTGGCACTGAACAACAGGTGAGAATGATAACTATCATCTTGCCCCTAGTTTTCCTACTTGGATAATCTTATTTTGAGGAAGGGAATTTCCAATATTTATGTTAGCTGCCATCAATGCAGGTCCAGCAGTTCTGTATAAATTGTGGTGTGTGCATGGGGAAATACTTCTGTGCGACGTGCAAGTTGTTTGACGATGATGTAAGTAGCTTATCTTCCCTCTGATACATATATTTTCGATTTGACTCAATGAATTCTCTTTCCTGTAATGAAGTTTGTGGTGTGGTGGCTCCCTCCTCCATACATATCTACTAAAATTTCCGTTCAACCATAGATTGCAAGCAAGGACATTCTGTCAGGTCCTGCATCCACTTGCATTTCAGGGACCTTTGTACACCATTAATAGTATAGCTTCAATAATTGTCAAATGAGATGAATGTACATGTCTGTCAAACTATGTTGTTGTCACATGCTGTCTATTTTAACTTGGAAGGAGCTTACGGCTCTCTTTTATTGCAGACATCCAAAAGCAATACCACTGCAGTGGATGTGGAATATGCAGGTATTGCTTATGTTCTCGATTGTTTCTTTGACAATTTTGTTATTCGGCAATGTCTTAAGAGTTCCTTGTTGAAGGTCTTATGTTGTGGATTAGCAAATGAAATTTAGAATTAGCAATGCTGCTGCTTCTTTTGTCACCTCACCTTGAAGTTAACTTTTTTTTTTTTTTTGCCCTTTCGAGTCAATTTTTAAGTTAATATGAGTAAGATCTTCTCACTACTTTATGACATTATGAGTTTGGAATACATTGAGATCTGTTGCTTATTTCTTTTCCAGTCCATTCCCAGAATTATGCTGCTTGACTGTTTTCTTCTACCTCTCCTTTTCGTATTATTGTTCTCTGCCTTTTGTCCAGTTTATTGTATTCTTTTTGGAGAGGTCTTTAAGGTTGTGGTTCTCTGATTGAGCTTTCTTACTTTCCTGTCCAGAACTGGGGGCAGCGAAAATTTTTCCACTGCTACAAATGTGGTAAGTAAGCCCTTTCTATTGTCGGCCTTGGATTCATATTACATATTGGGTGGTTAAGGGAAGACTGATTTGTGTTTTAATCTTCACTTGTGTTTTAGGTTGCTGTTACTCTATTTTGCTCAAGAACAGCCACCCTGTATTGAAGGAGCAATGCATCATGATTGCCCTGTCTGTTTTGAGGTGAAGATTTAATTTGGTTCTGCATAATTCTGATTCTTTTCTATTTTTCTTTTCTCATTTTTGATTGAAGAATGGATTGGCTGAATTATATTGAGCTAAGATAAACTTCAGTGTTACTTGTCATGGAGATTTACTTGAGTCAAATTTGCAAATGGGATGGCATCCTTTGTTCTCGGTGCTTCATGAGTAACCAAATGGTGATTTGCAGTATTTATTCGACTCGACGAACGATGTGACTACTATGCCATGTGGACACACGATTCACCAGAACTGCTTAAAGGAGATGAGAGATCATTCTCAGTAAGCCCTCAAAATATCTATTTTTTGCTCATGTAGCTTTCAGTGAAATCCCTTGGCTGTTATTTGGACTTCTCACGAATGTGGTCTATCATATGCTGAATACATCGCAGATTTGCTTGCCCCCTTTGTTCGAAGTCCGTTTGTGATATGTCAAAGGTCTGGGAGAAATACGATCTGGAGATTGCCGAAACACCGATGCCAGAGCCTTACCAGAATAAAATGGTAAATCATATATCGCCCCTTGTCATCATCCTGACCCTGGGAAAATCATACTTTGTGCTCACCTTACATGTCCATGTGCATCGTCCCTTTTCTGGTGGGAACGTTTGTTCTTTAGTTTTGGATATCAAGAATGTAATACGGATTGCTTCATGACAGGTGTGGATTCTTTGCAACGACTGTGGGAAAACCTCTCAGGTGCATTTCCATGTAGCCGCTCGGAAGTGCTTGAACTGCAAGTCGTACAACACTCGCCAGACGAGAGGCTGAGCTTGCTCTAAGGAGTGTCCCCGGACAACTCTGATGGATTTGAAGCCACAGCGCATTCCCAAAGTGGCATCCCAACATCATGGCTTTCTCCAGGTCCGATGTGCCTGTTGGCGGTTCCCATTCTTTCCTCGATATCTGTACCCGAAAGGAGTTGGAAATTCATGGTGATTGCATTGAGCGAGCAGCATGTACGTCTTCAAATAAGCAGGCATATGGGGCTTTGGCAGATTGTTGCCTATCGGGATGTCTATTTGATCTTTCAGTCGTAGCTAGAGGCTGTCCTTTTTTTTTTTTTTTGGGTCAGTAGAGCCGATCTTGTTTCGATGGGCTGCATTTGAAGTTTGTTTCCCCAGAAATAATTATTGTATGGATCGATTCGTCGATGCCAACTATTCTTTCAATGGTCATTCACAAATTCCAGTTGCGTGTCCCGCTACTTTACGAATCTCTTCCCTTGCTGGTATTCCATGTGATTCAAAGAAGCTGTTGCGGTTTATGATGCGCAACTAGTGCCGACTGCAATTTCATTCTGCTTCAGTTTTATACGTGGCCTCGTGCATTTTTTTACTCGACTTGTCAAAGCAGCCTGGAGCTTGTCGTCGGGCTCTAACTCCGTGGCTGCATTGGTGTCGTCTAGCCAAGTAGCCAACGCTAATCAAGGTTGTATCTTCCCTTTGTTTTTATTGGTAATGGTTCGCTCCGTGAAGGGAGCACCTTACAGTGGACGAGCCGATCAGCACTGCGCAGGCTTAAAAGAATGGGACATGCCCTGTTTGAAGGAAAGCTTCGCTCGAGTTTTAAACTTCTACAAGCAATTCGTGAGATCATAATCGACAGCACTCATTAAAAGCTTTGAAGCATTATAAGGTGATCTCCATGGAGGGAGATAGTGAAAGCATTCCTTGCTTCTTTAACCTGCATGTCATGTGCGCTCTCATCCCTCTGGACAAAACACTATCATGGAAAGATAAGATCTGCCATTGTTAGGGCCATCCATGGTCCTGGCCTATGTAGCATCGATACAAACACGCAATATGATATGACACGTCGATACCTCATTTTTCAGAAAATATAGAATTCCAAGACGTTCTAACAATACGCCATATATTAAATATATATTTTTATATATAAATGTAAAAATAAATAAATAATAATAAAAAGAACATATAATTGATTTATACTAAAAACGTCAATCTAACATTTGTTAATATCATTCATTATTTTAATTTGACAGAGATTGAATGAGAAATTACAAAATTACAAATGCAAAAGAGTAAATTTGAAGGAACATATTCTATTTTCTTACACTTGTCGGAGATTAGTGAGATTTTTATAGTAAGACAAAATTCAAAGTTCCTAATAAAGACTAGTTTGAAGCTCCTCTGCAAAATAAGATTCGAGAAAAATGAAAATCCAAGACAAGAACTCAAGAAAAGGAAATCACTAAATTCGTCATGGAAAATATGAAAGATGACTCAAGCCAATGACATAGACTAAAAGAAATAACTAGCAGGTGATGCCTGCAAGAAGCCAAAAAAAAAGAAAAAATCACAATTTTAAGTCTGCTTTCACGAATCTATGAATCATATAAATACTGGACCTTTTCTCGCTTCATCATTATCAATCTTTCTAACCATGAACCAACCACCCACAATTGGTTCACGAAATCACTAATATCAAACTAGCAAAAGATAGAATTTCCTAACCGGATCTCATTCTGAAACTAATGAAACTACTTAAATTCCAAGTTCCAATCATATCTGACTCTTCATGAGAAACATCGACCCTGTCCGACATTTTTCCCCGGATGCAACCACGTAACGACATGGCATCTCCCATGAAGAGCCACTAGACAACATAATTAGATAAGTTTGCACAAGACAAGCGACCCTCAAAGAAAATTCAAGACCCCAATCGGCCGAATCAAGCTGCAAAAAGTGTACGGAAACGCACCTGGCGGAGGTAGTGAGTTGGTTTGGGGCGAAGGCGGCTGCGACAGCTAGTTGGGCAAGCCACAAAGGCGACAAAGCGACGCGGGCGAGAGGAGGGGCATTCGAAGAAGTGAGAAACTTGAGGGTGAGAATTTCCTTATTTCCCTTTTATTTTTGTTATTTTCATTATTTTTTCATATATTTATATTTTGATCCCTAAAGTATTGAAAATTTTTTAAAATTGATCCTGTGTCGGAATTTCAAATTTGTGTGTCGAAATGTGTCGGGAAGAGTTGATCACGTGTTGGTTTGTTGCATTGGAGAGTGATACGTGAATAACGGTGTTTCGAGTGATTGAGAACTCGAGTCGATGGTTTTGAGTGGTTGGCAAGCATGAAAATTCACACGGGGACACTCGTGGATGGTAAACAAAGGCATGATAAATATTAACTAAACTCATGTCCAAAGTGTTGTCTAAAATCAAAATCGAGGTGCGAAATTACGCCAGGTGACGCACCCTTCCATCTTGGAAGGGGGAGGTTGGGGATTAATCAGCCTTCGAGGGGATTGGGAGGGGAAGATTTCATTCATTTCACGCCCTGAAGCGAGCGAAGTACGAGTGAGTGTTAGAGTAGAATTAGCGTAGGACTGACGAAAAAAAAAAAAAAAGTGCGAAATTATACTTGTACCAGAAAAAAAAAAAAAAAAAAAAAAAGTAGCGAAGGTGGTCTCCAATCGAAGAAAGTGAGATTCGCACCTTATCTTCCATCGATATCACTTCGCAACGAGCTCCCCTTCCATCCACTAGAAAACTGTCACGTGCGCTTCTTATCTGAAAAAACCGTCCTTTCCGACTCCGATGTTTCCCGTAAAGGAAAGCAGAAGCCGAAAGGCGGCGGCGGCGGCGGCGGCGGTTGTTCGATGGCCGTTGCTTGTCCCGCCGCGGTCCCTCCTCTCCGCCGGCGAGCCCGAACGCCGGCCGAACGTCGGAGCTCGACCGCTCGCTCGAGATCGCAGAACCTCATCTCCCTGCTAAGCTCCTGCTCGAGCGTCGAAAGTTCGCGCCGATCCACGCTCGCCTGATCACCACCGGCTCCATCCGCGACCCTCTCGTCGCCCGCCGCCTCCTCGGCTTCTTCGTCTCCGTCGACGGCCTCGGCCGCTGCCGCCGCGTCTTGAGCGGGACCCATCTGTCGGAGACGGCGCTGTGGAACGACTACATTCAGAGCCAGCTTCGGGACGACTCGCCGGGGGACGTGCTGGCGTCCTACCGTCGCATGGTCGGTGCAGGGGTGGCGCTGGACATGTCGACTTTCCACTTCTTGATCAGCGCGGCCTCGAGAGTTGTGGCGGTTGAAGACGTCGGCGAAGTCCACGGGCGGATGCTGAAGGCCGGGTTGGGTTTCAGCGATTCTCTGAGGAAGAATTTGATGGGTGTGTATGCGAAGGCCGGGAGACTGCGGGAAGTGCGCCAGCTGTTTAGTGAGTTTCCTGAACGAGATGTGGTGGCTTGGAATACCATGATATCTTGTTACGTTAGGATGGGAATGTTCAGAGAATCGTTGGATTCGTTCGGGCGGATGTTGGCTGACGGAGTCGAGCCGGATGAGGTCACTATGGTCAGCTTAGTTTCGGCGTGCGCGAAGATGAGGGATTTGGAGATGGGCGAGAAGATGCATTTGTACATCGATGAGAATGATATGGAGATCGGGGGGTCTTTGTTGAACTGCTTGGCTGATATGTACATGAAATGTGGGGATATGGAGAAGGCGCATGAGGTTTTGGGTGGTAGCGAAGCCGAGAACGATGTTGTTTCGTGGACGACGCTGCTATGCGGATATGTGAAAGCCGATCGGATGGATGAAGCCGAGAAGCTGTTTGACAGGATGGCAGAGAGGAACTTGATTTCTTGGACAACGATGGCGTCGGCCTATGTTCAAGCCGGTCGATATCTGGAAAGTCTCGAGTTGTTTATTGAAATGATGCTCGACGATGTGGCGCCTGATGAGGTCGCACTCGTCACCGCTCTCACCGCTTGCGTTAATATGGATGGTTATGACATTGGAAGATCCATCCACGGCTTCCTTTGTGAAACACGGAATGACTGTCGAGGAATGCTTGGGAATTCTCTACTTAGCTTGTACGCAAAATTTGGTCGGTTGGATGATGCCTACTCCATTTTTCGGCACTTGCCTTGTAAAACTGTCGTCTCTTGGAACTCGATGTTGGATGGGTTCTGCAGAGCTGGGGATGTCGACAAGGCGAGAGGTTTCTTTGATGAGATCCCTGAGAAGGATTTGATTTCTTGGAACACCATGATCGGTTGCTATACTAGATCTCGCTCGGCTCAAGAGTCGTTCGAGCTGTTCCACCAGATGCAGAGTTCAGACATAAAACCAGATAAAATCACTCTAGCCAATATGCTCTCTACCTGTGCTAGCGTCGGGGCGCTGAGTCATGGCGCCTGGATCCATTTGTATATACAAAAGAACCAAATTCGATTGGATCACATTCTGGGAACTGCTTTAGTAGACATGTATGGGAAATGTGGGAGTGTCGAAAAAGCAACAGAAGTGTTTTCGAAAATTACAGACAAAAATGTTTGTCTATGGACGGGGATGATAGGAGCATATGCTATGGAGGGACAAGCGCAAAAGGCGGTGGACCTGTTCTCGAAGATGGAAGCCGCAGGAATAGAGCCTGACCAAGTCACTTTCATAGCTCTTCTGTCTGCTTGTAGCCATGGAGGTCTGATAGATGAAGGATACAAGTACTTCCACAAGATGAAAAATGAATGCAGAATTGAACCCGGGATTCAGCATTACGGATGCATGGTCGATCTCCTCAGTCGTTCTGGGCACTTAAAAGAGGCTCTAGAACTTGTTCATTCCATGCCGGTGGAAGCAGATACTATTATTTGGAGCTCATTCATGAGGGCCTGCGAAACCCACCAGAATGTCGAATTAGCAGAGTATGCACACAAACGTCTCGTTGACATCAACCCTACAAACGATGCAGCTCATGTTCTTCTTTCGAAGATATATGCAAGAGCTGGAAGGTGGGACGATCATCGAGTTTGGCCAGAACAAAGCTACACGAACTGGGAATTCGAAAGCATCCAGGCTGTAGCTTGATAGAACAAAATGGCACCGTCCATGAATTCAGAGCCGAGGACTTCTCCAACTCTCAATCACCAGAAATCTATTCCATGTTAGGTGAGATCGAGGAGAGATTACAGAAAGAGGGACATGAAACTTCGAGTCATCACAGTGAGAGGTTGGCAGTGGCATTCGGGCTAATAAGCAGCAAGAATAGTACCATCCGAATAGTTAATAACCTTCGTATCTGCGGAGACTGTCATTCCTTCATGAAGTTCGTATCCTTTACGTATGAGAGAGATTATACTGCGGGATAATTACAGATTCCATCGGTTTAGTGCTGGGCAATGTTCTTGTAGAGAATACTGGTAATTCAACACACTACTACTTCCAAGTTAATAACAGTTCTATCTGCTTGTTGTTCAGTTGCAGAAAATTGAGCAAACAGAATTGCTGTCATAATATGTTCCCCTGGAAGATAACCAAGGGCTATTCCATCAAATGAATTGGGTCAATTCACTCAAATGGGTCGGAACAGAAGATGAGCTTAATAGGCCGATATCCATCAAGCTAGGCAGAGAACACCATTTGGTCTAAAGGATATACTCATCATGAGATGAGCTTCCGAGCATGAACTTCCTTCAGATATGCAAACTAGTACCTCACCGTACTCGTGTTAGTAGAAGTTAAAAACTCATTCAGGAGATTATCACCGGCTCCTTTACATATGCTCCCACGTAACAGGCTTGGCTCCTTAACCGTCTGAAATTTCTAGCAACCAAATGAGATTTACCTTGAAGAAGATACGAGTGAATTCTCAATTTCTCCTCGTGCACTCTCAAGTTACCCTCGCTTTCATTACCGACAATAAAGTCACTTTCACTCAAGTTCCACTGGTTTCTAGGGGCTCTTCTAGCAAAATCAGATAGTCAAAAGAAAAACGACAGTCGGAAACATATGAAACACATTTCACATGGCTAAAGGTCGCTGCAGAACTTGAATCCCCGACATAATCTTAAGACAGGATCTCAGTCGGCTGTTGACTAGGTAAGTCCAGCATATGCCTTCTTAATCAACATCAGGGAACAAAAGATGGTGGACGGTAATCAACATCAGACAAGACCAGGAATTTAGTGCACATGAACTTACAACAGCAACTTGATACTATTATGAAAAAGCGCTTTAGTCGGCCGCCATTACAGGAAAAAAGTTTACCCCGGAAGAAAAATGTAGGGGATATAGATGGGGAGCCATAAAAATCAGCTAACACCCATTTCATGTGCAAAATAATTATGCAATATAATATGAGTTATCATCGCATATATTATGGTCATGTCTCTTCCAAAAAGCCAAAAAATGCTGTAGTAGATAATTGCCACCACCAAGACCATGAAAGCTGAATCCCTTTCGGTGAAGAGAGAAATGTACAAAATTGATCATCCATGGCTGCTAACTGATGCACACAAAAACAGCTCTTTCGTGAACGGACGATCTGGGGCATCTACCTCAGTGATTGTTCCAGCTATCATGGGCACGGTGGCCACAGAGACCACATGACTGGTCACTACGAAGGGAGAAAAGAGCCACTTTGAAAAAGCTTATCTCCACTTTTGGACTTCGGCGACTTATCATAATCTTCCACGGCTTCTTCAATCTCATCAGACAAAACCTCCTCTGAACGACATTCCGCACTACAGAATGCTTTCTCGCCTCTGCAAGAAGTCAAATCAAGGCACCCATAATGAGCAAACATAGGTACATTAGAACTATGGTGAGGCCATGAGACGAAGTGCAGTTTATACAGACCTGTATATGTAGATATCTTCACCTTCTGGCAATGGCTTCTTGCACGTGCAACAGAAGCTCAAGAAGTCATCATGAGAATACAAAGCAGGGGTTTCTGAGCTTTTCACTCGAGGCAATACAGTGTCTTCCTCTGTCTCCTCGACAAAATTGCTCAACTCACTTGGGTGACATTTTTAAAATGCAGTCACCGTAAATGTGAGTGGTTTTAGAATCAGGACCATGTGAAATCACGCAAGTATAATCCTCAGAGTTTTCTATCTCGCTCGCTGAGAGAGAATCAGTGAACCCTCTGCCAGGATCAACAGACGGAGGAGGGATTGAAGTCGGACTAGTACACGAAACCTTACTTAATTTTGGACTTTCTCTAACCAATTGAGGACGATAACCCATTATTGTGCAAGAATCAAGTGAGCTAGACCGGAGTTTGCCCAAAGGGTCAGGTTCTTCAGGGCCATCTGCAATTTCAAAAACGACACCGGTGCTGCTCGAGTGGAGTGGAGATTTGGCACGGGGGTAACGAGAGAATGTGTAATCTTTAGGTAGGGACTTCGGTGACTCGATGGAACTAATGCTGGTCTCAATATTATGATTCTTAACCCTGATATTAGGTCCAAAAATTATGTTTCCAGTATGAAATGACCGGAGAGCCCGGCCGGATAAGTTTCCCTTGTCATCAAGAGAATCTATAATGCTTAAGCCTACTTTGCTACAGTCCCAGCTCTTTCGCTGCCCGGCACAAGGCGATCGAGGGGACCTCATGGGGTTACTCAGATATGGGAACAGCATAAAATCAAGAGGAGATGTGGGGCTTCTAACCGAATCAGCATCGGGTAAGCCCTTGGATTTAAACCCGCACAAAGACCAGGGATGCTGGAAAGGAATTGCTCCTACGATTCTGCCTTCTAAGAGCAGATTGCAAACCAGAATACAAGTTAGAATCTGATTTCGCCATTGGACCCGCTTCCTTCTGCACTGACACGGTCCTCTTCATCAGCATTGCGTCAGGATCTCAGCTTCCCTCAGTAAACAGAAGCAAGCAGCTTTACCTGCACCAGGCCAACAAATTTTCAAGGGAACAACTCAACGATGAAGAGAGAGAAATAGGTCTTTCAAAAACCCAAAACCCATTGATAAGCTGCATTACCCAGAACAAAAGCGATCAACGATCCATCGAGTTCGATACAGAAATCAAAATTTCTGCAGATACAGCAAAAGCCCAGTCGGCGAACACGCGCATTGCGTGTTTGCCCAGCACCACGGGAGCGAAACGATCATAAAAATCGCCTCATTGTCGTCCTCACTCGCTTCTTATAAAATACCAAACACCCACTCCCGATCGTGTCGACAACCAGTCTTAAAAAAAAAATTAATGAAAAAGGAGCGAACTTTGATATTGCTTACACAACCCAGCAGGCGACGTCAATGTCCCCGTCCGACGACACGAGAGAACAGTGGTGCGAAAGCCGAGAGAAACACGGTGCGCGCGGGTGAACTTTATTCTCTGCAACCCGCAATAGCGAATAGACCCAGAAAGATGAGACAAAGCAAAAAGCTCAAAAATTGCATCGCAAGAGTCAGAGAAAGCGAGCCGGGCAGCCACGGAATCGACTCGAAAGAAGGCAAAAGGGGTCGGAGGGATGGAGAATCGAAGAAACTCACTTGGCTTCTTCTCTCTCTCTCTCTTTCTCCCTCTCTCTTTCGGGAAACTTCAAAAGCGACCCCGTCGCCCGCTAGCGTTTCTTTCAGCAGAGGAGAGAGACCCTCCAATGCAAAAGCTGGGAATGCGGTGAATTGAAGAGGGGCCAGGCCTGCTTTCTATGTAGTATGCGCGATGCTTGCCCAACACTCCTCTCCCCTCTCTCTCCTCTCTCTCTCCTCTCCCTCTCTCTCTCTCTCTCTCTCTCTCATACGCCTCAAAATCAGAGCTTCAATGAGCTTCTGGTGCACTCTTCAGTTTTTCACAGTACCCACAAGCCCCTCAACCCCTCCCTCCCCCCTCTCTCTCTCTCTCTCTCTCTCTCTAGTTTGTACGTCTCTTGTCTTGTCTTGTACTGTAAGATGGGGAAGACATAAATACACAACAAGGTGACCGTATTCGTAGAAGGGCATTTTCGTAATTTCTCCGCGCTTTCCTCCCTCTTTCCTTTCTTTGTTTCCTGTCAGAATCGCCTCCTAACCAGGATTTTTTTTTTTATCATGGAGAGCTGAAAAAAAAAAAAAAAAGTGATCTTTTTTTAAGTCTGTAAAATGCTGATAAAAATATTTTCAGGATGGATAATTATTACTACTGGTCGGATCAGGTAAGGTTCATCCCCAAAGTCTTGAAACATGTGATCAATATTATATTTAAACCCCAAGTCCAGTAAAAAAGAAATATTTATTTATGGCAT